>JAPMOQ010026598.1:0-17405 GCA_026543055.1 Argiope trifasciata | reverse complement strand
TTTCATAATAGTAATTTTATTTAACTTTCATAATAGTAATTTTATTTGATTTCCATAGTATTAATATATTAATTTAATTATTTTTTCATCGTATAAATTATTCAATCTTCATGACATAAAGTTTTATTTAATTTCCACTTTATTAAAATTACATTCCATGAAAATAACAGCTGTGATGTTCAAATTTTTAAAAACCCATTTACTTTCAAAGAAGCATACATAATACCAATGAAATGCTGATAAAAGCAGGTAAAATAATATACATGCGATTGAAAGATGTTGATGAATATTGCCATTTATGCTTTATTCATTGCCTACACGATTTCGAGCTTCAGTTATGTGTTGCCTTCAATTATTCAAAACCTTCCAACGAAAATCGGATCATGTTCTTACATGATAAAAATAAATTGATATCTGGAAATTTTGTTTCATAAATCATCCATATCGGTATTATCAACATTTACAGTTATCTTCACTGCATTAATTACAATATTTATGAATAAACAGTGTAACAGCCCAAAACTTTTCAGTTTTTATTATCATATTTCGTGTCTTATAAATAATATTTATTCCAATGTTTAAATTAAGTGTTATGTTTCAATTATTATGTAATGTAATAATTCTTGATGCTTCCTAAGATTGCCATTTATGCCTTATTCATTGCCTACGCGATTCTGAGCTTCAATTATTTGCAGCCTTCAATGATCCAATGTTTTAATTGTTGTTACGTTATGTGATAATTCTCGATGCTTCTAAGATTCCCATTGATGCTTTATTCATTGCCTACGAGATTTCCAGCATCAATTATTTGTTATCTTCAATTATCCAAAACCTCCTAACGGAAACAATATCATGTTTTCACATGATAAAAAAATACAAAACTTTTGAAGTCACCAATCAAAACGGGCCACACATATTCCGCTATCTTCCCGAAAATGCTAATGTTATTATCAAGGTCATGCAAACAGTAGCTGGAAATCATAATATACCGACTTTGGTATCATCTTCCATCTTAATAAAACTTGAAAAGTGAATAGAAATCGATCGAATGAATCCGTAATAGGGCCACATATGCATCTCAATTAGACGAATCTTTTGTATCGAACGGGGGGACTCAAACAAGTGCAAACTACCCTCCGATAATGAAACAATCATATTTCCTATCTCGAGTTTCAGTAGAGGGAATGTGAACTGCAACGACAACAAACAACTCAACAGCACTCGCATCACCACAGGAAGAGAGTCGTTCTCCCCCGTCTGACCACTCCCGATTGTTCCTGGGGAGGACGCGCGTTTTGATGGATGGCTTCCCCGATGGATGTGAAGGTCAAAGGTCAAGCAGGCGAGTGTGACTGTAATTTCAGACTGATTTCGGATCACAATGGATCCAGGAGTGTTGCATGTGAAATATCCCGAAAACAGAAAATAGCTGGCAAACTATTCATTAGAAAAACGGAAATAATAGGAACAAATCCTATAGAGGGAATAAAACAGAGAATTCGATTGTTCATTTAAAAGAAATTTTTTTTAAAAATCCGTCACCACCTATTTCAAACTGAGCAGCTATCTCAAAATGCAATTATTTTGAAATAATACTTATAACGGAATTATTAATTTATGAAAAACCAGTCGCCTCCTTTTTCAAACTGAGCAGCTATATATTATTTATTTTAAAACGGAATTATTTTGCTTTGAAGGTGCCTTTTCATGAAAACTGGATTATTTACATCTGATGTACTTAAATTCTGAGTTATAAGACCAAAATTTTAAATATGTAATATCCAGTTTAACACATTAAGGTAAGTTTAACAATGTAAATTTAACACCACTGCCCTCGCCTGATATCAGGACCCTCTATCTCATTAGATGGTCCCTTCTTTGCCGTCTTTCAACTGCAGTAGAGATGGTGTCATCCAATAACATAGTTGGTTTGGTCCTGGAAAAGAGTGCAATCTACAAGTCATTATGTAGACTGCCAACAACGAGATAAAAAGATCTAACTTCACTGTATGAGTTGGATGGTAGCGATTTTTAGTGTCCCAAGAGCCAATCCTGGCTAAACTTCGCCAGCCGTATGGTTAAAATATTGATAATCGGGGGTTAGAAACAACGTTAAAAATAATTTGTTCGCGCGCATTTCTCCATCCCGCCCAATCACCTGATTCCGTTTAATCAATGCAATCACGTGACGCCAGCTGTTGATGTATTTATCGCTATTCTGTTCGTATTGTGTTTTAATAAAAGCTCCTTTCTAACATGGCGTGTTTATTTTGAAGAGTAATATATTACAGATAATTCACTAAATGAATGTGTTGTGAGGAGTAACGAATAGGGTCCGTCGATGTCTTGTGTGAGGAGTTAACATAATTGTATCAATTTTTTTTTAAGAATTACATTAAAAGTTTTGATTAAACAAGGTAAAAAGCAAAAAAAGTATTATTAGATAAAATAGAAAAAACTATCTATATCCTCAAAAGTCCATGGCACTTAAAAACTTTAAAAGATTTCCATGGTCAGGAGACAGTATGAGACTGACCGTTAATTTTTAAGGTGTGCTTTTAGAAAATTACACTCCCAACTGACGTTTAAAGGGAAAAAAAACCCTTTTTTTGAGTGGGGAGATAATGAAACGCTGCTTATAATTCCACTAATTATGCTAATGGTTGCGTATAGTTTAAGAGTATGAAATTGTTCAATATTTATTAAGATTTGTGTTCAATGCTTTCTTGTCATATATTTTTTGTGAATAAAAAATATAAACGCAATGCTTCATTTCTTTGAACTTTCATTCGATTAAAAACACTTTAAAAAAATTCTATATGTTCATTTGAAACTGTTAGATTATGTAACTCTATTTTCATGAAATAAGGGGAAGAATCATTTAATCTGGGAGGTATTCGGTTTCATAAAGCTATAGTTTATATTTCGTTTGTCCACTTTATTTTCCTTTATATACATTTGGGGTGATGAAAGGTACACTATTTTTTTCATTTTTCTTATACAAGTTGAGCCAAACTTTTCTCCGCTTTATTTTAAAGCGGCCAAAAAAGAGCAGACACTTAAGATGAACCTAGTTCGTATCAAAATTAAATTGGTATTGATAGATTTTTTCATTCAGCTGAAAATTATTCATTGTTACGTTGTTATTGAACTTATAATTTTTTAACAATCTTATTTTTTAAAAATAATAATCACAAAAAATTTGTTTTTCACATTACTTTCTCTATTCTTTATGCAACAAAATTCTATAATAAAAGCTTCAACTTTGAGATGTTCCAGCTTCAAAGATACTCCGAAAACAAAACCAACATTCAAATAATGGGATATCAGTTCTTGCCTACCACAAATCCCAGTCCGGAAGATATTAAAATGATTGCAGTCCATCGGTGTCCTGAGGTGTTTTGCAGCATGGCCACCGAGGGTATCAAAGAACCACTTGTCCTTGCAAACACAACTCCCCGTTGAGTCGGCATCCGTTTAAGACATCAGCACGCACAAAATGGAACCTGCAGGATAGAATATAAATATAAATCCGAAAGAAATGAAAGAAACCTATTCATGTCGATACAATACATTACAAAGAAAGTAAGATTTCCCACGGCGGATATTGTTTGCTTCATCAAGAAATAAGTTCGATTGGTTTTTCTACCTGGATGCCATTTTGCACTACACATGTTGCAGCACGCAAGCCAGCAATAATTTATTTTCTTTTAGCTAGAGTGGCATCACTATTTATTTATTTGTTCTTATTCCAATTTTACTTTATACTTGAAATGTCTTTTTTACTGTGGAATAAATATATTTTACTAATATCGCCGTCGTACTTTATTAACACAGTTTCTGTTGCACACACAGATAGTTAAAAGGAATCAATGTTTTGTATATTTTTAATAAAGCTTAATGTGTGCATATGGCACTCTACAGGCCAGACCATTGGACCTACAGATACCAAATTTGGCACAAGTATACCTTGGAGGTCGGGAATGTGCACCTCGGATCCCTTTTTACGAATTTTTAATTAAAATTTGAATTAATTAAAAATTGAGAGAAATTTCGACGTTTTCCCGCAATAACTTCCAAAATTATGATCGCACAAACATGGTTTTTACATCAATTTAACGATAAAAAAATTAGCATGGTATCAGTGTTTTAATGTATAACTTAAGCTTCTATTTTTAATGAATTTTTAAAGAAATATTTTAACCATATTTTTAAACAAAATATTTCGAGAAAAATAACAAAATGGAATCCGCACGAGCACGTTACGAGTGAAAGGGGAAAAATTATCTTTTATCAATATGTTGTCATCAGATTGACAAAAATTCAAATTAATAATAAATAATTATAGCAAATGAAACATATAAAAATGTAATTTTCAGCACGTGTCTGCATGAAATGAAGTAAATCTGAAACACGTTGTTTATAATTAAAAAATGCAAAAAAATGTGACTTTTAGAATATCATTAATTAAATAAATCAGCTTTATTTAAGATAAACATGGTTTCATGCATATATTTTTTCAATTCAAGGTCCAACGGCTAATTTGTAAAACATTAATAATAGAAATGCATCTAAAAAGCGGGTCTAAATGATGTAAATATCTACATACTATGTAACATGGGTCTATAAATGATTTAAAAAGTGAAGAGTGTTTAGCTTTTAAATAAAAAGAGAGAAAATTCTATCAACTGAGTCTCTAAAACCTGACTGATTTAATTATGAAATTTATCCTGTAGTACAAGTAAGACTCAAATGCTGATGAGGTTCATTTCCAATATTGACATTAAAAAAAATGAAAAGTTTCCGTAAAAACTGTTTTTATATTAATCGCAGCTCAATCATCTCCAGATAGTTAGAGAGACATTAAAGGCTTAAAACTTTTATAAATGCACGAGGGAGTTGTATGATTATCAAAATTTGAACCTTAAAAATATTGAGCTAAAATAGCTATTAAAAGACAAGTTACATAAAGCATTTAATTGCTATTAACAAGTCTCATAAAGATTTTAAATGATAATATAAACAGCAGTAAGATTCACGAACCAGCTCTCCAAAGGCGGATAATCTATACTTATAATAAAGCTCAATGTGTGTGTGTGTGTGCGTGTGTGTGTGTGTGTGTTGGCGCTCTACAGGCCAAACCGTTGGACCTACAGCTACCAAATTTGGTACATGTATACCTTGTAGGTCGGGAATGTGCACCTCGGAGCCCTTTTTTCGAATTTTTAATTAGAATTTGAATTAATTAAAATTTAAGCGAAATTTCGACGTTTTTCCGCTATAACTTCCGAAAATATTATCGGATAAACATGATTTTAACATCAATTTAAAGATAAAAAAATTAGCTTTCTAATAGTATCAGTATTTTAACATTTAACTTAAGCTTCTATTTGTAATGAATTTTTAAAGAAGCATTTCAACTATATTTTTCAACAATATATTTCGGACAAAACAATAAAATTTAATCTGCAGGAGCACGTTACGAGTGGAAGGGGAAAAATTATCTTTTATCAATAGGTTGCCATCAGATAGATAAAAACTCAAATTAAAAAAATAAATAATTATTGCAAATTAAACATTTAAAAATGCAATTTTCAGCACGTGTCTGCATGAAATGAAATAAATATGAAATATGTTTTTTTCTTTTAAAAAAAAAGAAAATGCAAAGAATTTTTTGTGACTTTTACAATATTATTAATTAAATAAATTAGCTTTGTTTAATAATAGAAATACATCTATAAAAAAGTCTAAATGAAGTAAATAGCTGCATAGTATGCAGCACGAGTCTATAAATGCTTTAAAAAATGAAGAATATTTAGCTTTTAATTAAAAAGAGATGAACTTGTGACATCAGTGTTTTAATGTATAACTCAAGCTTCTATTTTTAACGAATCTTTAAAGAAATATTTTAACCATGTTTTTTTGAGCACGTGACTGGATAAAATAAAATAAAACAATGCCGGAAGTTCAAATAAAAAAAAACTATCATCGCAAATCAAATCTAAAGAAATACAACTTTCAGCATGTGACTGGATAAAATAACATAAATATAAAATGAGATATCTTCTAAAAAAATAAATGCAAGGCAATGGATTCTATGATCGTTTGCAATATCTATATCATTAATTCCATAAATTATCTTTATTTACAGTAAACCTGGTTGAATTTAGACAGGATATGCATTGAAATCCCGACTTAATGGCATATTTCTATAATCGTTTGTAATATCTGTATCATTAATTCAATAATTTTTCCCCTTTTTCGCTTTTTTTAAAAAACATATTTAATATTTTGGTAACATCACCGAAAAAAACATTTTTAATATTTTGGAAGCATAATCGATAAATTGTTAGAGCATTAAACTCAAAAATTTTTTCGAATAAAGTTACCGACTCTTTAACTACTAATAACTGAATCTTTTAACTTTAACTATTTCTTAAATTTTGGCTAATGAATATGTGATTTAATTGAAAATTTTAGAACGCATTACTCATGGCGAACCAGCTGGTCGCCAAAGGCGGCTAGTACTTAATAAATGGAAATCAAAATACAGTTGAAAGTTTATCGTATTTTATTTGCATCTAGGGAATACTTTTATCATAATATCTAAGAGAATTTCAAAATCATTTATTTTTATTTAATCAGTTAAATTTGTGACCTTCTTCGAAATAAATAAGGATATAAAGATTCATATACGAAAAAAACAAGGGATATAAGGGATAAGTTTCGAAATAAACAAGGGAATATAAAGGTTTCAGATAGTTCTGAAGTATTTTTTCAAAACTATCTAAAAAAAATTGTTCTGAAACTACCAGGTTATGTTTTTTTATAACTGGAAGCTATTTCGCTCCACATATATTACAACTGTACTGATAAAAAAAGTTAAAAGAAATCGGATACTTTATTTAATAAATAAATCCGTGGTCCTGTTGATACTTTTATCATATGTTAACTGTATATAGGGTTCACTTTTATCACAATAATTTGTCAGGCACTTATTTTATTTAATTTGTTAGATTTGTGGCTTTTTTCAAATAAATAACGGCTTTAACAGACATGTTTTGTCGTTTTCAGCACTGTCAAACGAAAAGAATGAAAGCTCCCTTGATGTGCGAACCATCCATCATTGTCTCGCGCAGAACAAATTGCAGAAGTGCGTAAGTTAATATTTTGTAAAATTTCCAGCATTTGATTCTATTTCTTCGACTTAAATAACTAAAAATAGTTCAATAAAGAAAATTCATATCTAACATTATTTTGAAATTTTCCGCATAAAATATTTTAAGTTAAATTTCGCTTTTTTGCTTTCTAATATTTTAATAGCAATTTTGTTCTGCTTATATACGCTTTTCGGTTCACAAGAAGAAAAAATTGAGTATATATATATATATATATATATATATATATGTGTGTGTGTGTGTGTGTGTGTGTGTGTGTGTGTGTGTGTGTGTGTGTGTGTGTGTGCATGATTCTCCAGATAATAATCATTCGTGGGGGAAGGGGAAATGTAAGAGACCCCAATCTAAATTAGGATTCCAAAGTGCAATGACGATCGTCCGAAAGTCGAAAACTGCCGTATGTTTCTTCAAACTATGCCTGAATGTAGCTGAAAAAATGTATTTACCTAAACCGTAGCCATAGATAAAATAAGTTGCACTCAATTGAATAGAGAAATCAATTTTATTTAATTTGAAATTTCGTTATTTGTATTAATCAGCTGATACTTACTTCGATTTGATACGTGAACTGCAAAAGAATATCCGACAATAAAGAGTCACTGGTGGGGAAAAATATAGGAAGGGTCTTGATCTAAATTATTATTCCCGGGAGTAATGGTGAATGTCTGGGAGCCGAATACGATTGTATATTTCTTCGCAATGTATGCAAAAATCGTTGTAGGAAAATTATTGCATCTACTGTCAAATTATTAATACTTTATTCTCGAAGGAGCATATTTCTATTTTCTTCTTTACCGATGCAGCACTACTTGATTTCAAAATTTCATTCCATGCGATCCTATTCTTAAATAATATTTTCCAGTTTTTCCCTTTAATAGTGTTTAAATCATTTTCCAAGCAGTCAATAGTGCTCAGATTTAGTCTCCTTCATTTTGAGGTATCAAATGGTTTAACTAAAGAGATCTTTCTAATGGCTGATTGCCATCCAATCTCATTAATTATACTGCTCATTTAATGGTATGCTTTGGAATAATTTAATATATATAATAATTCAATATTGGAATAATTAATCGTTATATCGTTCTTTTCCAAAATAGCTATCACATTTAAAAACTCTTCTTAAAATTCCTTGTTTTTATGTTTATAAAAATGGAAACTGTATGAGTAGATCAATCTTCTGTTTTTGATTTTTTTTTTTAACTAGCTTCAGTAGATCAAAAGTTATTTTCCTCTAAATGAATACCTTCTCATTTGATTTTTTTTTATTAATTTCTTGTGCATTTCAATGGAACTAAATTTTACACAACGGCAATTCAAAAAGACCAACAGGAAAAAGGTCCTATAAAGGCAAGATTAGAACATAGAAACTTTAATAAGTGACGATCGTTAATTTCTCTTCTAGAATAATGGACAACCGGTAAAAGTTTCCTTTTTAGGGCTCGAGGGCAATTTGGAATGTGCCCTTAGTTTTTATGAATGAACATCCGCGCTACTACATCTTCACGCTTCATTGCACAAAACGTACTCTTTCTCAAACATTACCTCGAAACGGAAGTTGGACTCCTTCACATTCTTCCTCTTTCTCAACAGCTATGGCAAATATTTCATTCATGGTTTTTCCTTTCGATTATCAAAAAAAAAATCGAGCTACTCTGAATCGAATGTGCTATTTCCATACAATGAAGCCACCCGCACAATTGCAACAAAAGAGTTTGATAAAAAGAAGCTCGTGTTTCTCTTGTTTATCTTTTGATTGGTAATTTGGCTTGACCTTGATTTATTCAAGGAGAAGAAGAAATTTTTTTTTAGCTGGTGCTAAAAGGATAGCAAAAAATATATTAATATTTGCTGATGGTATATGAATTTATTATTGTTACCACATGTGATTCGGATTCTCGACATTTTCCCTTCAACAAAAGATTCGATATAAGATTCTTCATTGCGTCTGCTTTTATCAGCAATGTCAGTTAACACGTTGAATGCCTCGGCATTTTTCAGAAATCTGACCTAAAAGGACATTAACTCATTTGAACTAATTTTTATAATTATATTTTTTGGAAGCTATTTAATAAATTTTCTGTTCATGCAAGCCAGCATTGATTTTCTTTTTGTTCTTTTCTCAGAAACCATCTATCGATATTGGCACTGATATACCCCGAGTTTATTCGTAGCTGCCCAAAAATGGCAAGAAAACACAGTCAGGAAATAACTCGTAGTTGGCGTCCTAGAAAAGAACGCCATCGACGAGTTACCTCGTAATTGGCCTGTCAGCGTGTTAATAAGAGCAGTTAAAACTAAAAGACAGACCGTTTTTAGAATTTCAGAAGATTTACAGAAGCATGGTGACAGAAATAAGCATTTGCAGTGGCAAGAAATTCGCAGACGTGTCTGTCACAGCAATTCGCCTTGAACCTTATAGAATTAAGCCTAGAATCGGAGAAATGCTTATAATTTCTAAATGAATTAATTTAGATTCAAAACTGTGCTCCAATGAACTATGTTCCGGCAAACAATCTCAGACGAAAGTTGGCGAGCATCGTTTTTGCTTCTGTGTTAAATTCCTGCTGACATGTGTCATACATCTGCGGGAATTCTGTGACAGAAGCCTCTTGAGGTGCGTGTCACATCTTCCAACAGCATGGTGGTTGGAAAATTGTATCGGAGCTAATTTGTGAAAACTGTATATCGTACAATGTTGTTTCCACTTTTGAAACCTAAATTGTAATAAAAAGTACTTTAGAACATATGTTTTATACATATCTGCTTGTAATAATACTTCCCTATGGATAAATGCTTTAAAAGCTTCAGTGCTGGTGTCCAGGCTTAGGGGTATCGTCACGGATTCGAGTTCCGGCTCGAGCATGGTTGTTATTATGCGTTCTCTCGGTGAGTAGTGGGAATGTGCCCCCCGTCAAAAAGGGGTAATGCAAGCGAATATGAAGCATGAAGTAGCTGTCGTACCCTTGGCAATAGTTGGCACTACTGAAAAACTAGGGACGCTAATTTAGGTTTAAAATAACTGACAGCAATAAGCGGGCTTGTCAACGACATGTGCCATTGGAACCAACAGCAAAAGCTTCAATTAAATTCAGAAAATTGTCCATTCATTAATGTACATTTTTGAGTAATTTATTATAAATAAATATCCACCTAAGTATATTTTAAGAAAAAGTTTTTCTATAAGGAAAAAGTGCTGTTAATATTATTGTTAGTATTGAATTTGTTTAATGTTTAATGCCAAAACAAGAATACGAATAGAAATGTGTTGAAAACGAGGGAATATGGAAAAAACATCGACAATCGGTATCGAATAAAATGTTAATATTGAGGTGTTTGTGGGAGAGAGTATTAAGAAGTATTAGGTATCCTTAAGAAGTATTTAAGAATTATTTTAATTCACTACTATTTTATTAAATGAATTTCTAATGTACTCTTTTATAAAAATTTGGAAATTATGTTGTTGTTTATTAGGTTTTATTGGCGCATGAGCCATGTTTAGGCTAAACTGCGCTTGGAAATTAAGAAAAAATTACTATTTAAAAACTTTGAAATGAAGATTTTCTTCTGGGTGATGTGTATCAATAAATAGAAAGGGGATCAACTCATTTCATCCAAAAAATTGGAATTTAAATTCATTTGGTCAAAGGAAATACTTCAATTTCAAGTCCTTTTTCAACTATTCTTGTATACTTTGTATCCATTACGCAAAAGTAAGAATTTAACGCATATCATCATAACCTTTTGAGAAGAAAAGTTTAGCTTGTGGACCTGACAGGTTCTTAATGCAATGAAAATGATGCTTCAAAAAAATCCAAGACCTGTAATTAAAAATTACTTGCTAAACCACTTAACAGGCCGTTATTGATCACACACCGTCATTGGGTGGTGGCGGTCTCACCTCATTCCGATCCCGCCCAAACCCACTGTCCCACACGTGGGTTTCCGTTTCACACATTTGTGCTCATGAAAGTATGAAGCCGTGAAAGTTATAAATATCTAACGATTTTCATTAGCGTCAGTGGAGCTATTAAAAACAAAATCGATTGTTTAATATCCGCTCCCTCGTGAGGCGACCCCCCCGGGTAAACAGGGGGTAATTAAATCCCTCTGACCCGCATCTTTACATAATTCGAGATGGGTGACCCAATTTACAGCAGGCCGTAGGGGTGGTCGCTCTCACTTGTAGCACTTTGATGATAATTAACTTATAAATTCGTTCAGATAACGTCACTTCTGTTTATTGAAGGAGAGATAATTCTCAGATAATATTTTGCCGTCCTAGATCCTGCTTTTCTGTATTCTGATGGGAGGTCATCGAAAAGAGAAAACGAAATTGAATGTTCATAACACGTTGAATGCCACGTTTTTCTCTTAACTATATAAATAAAAAGTGAATGTTGTGTGTATATGTCTTATGAGCTGCCGTACCGTTCAACCGATTGCGATAAAACTTTTAATAACTATCACTTGCACTTATTTGTTTCTGCTGAAGATGAAAAACGAAAAAAATATTGCCAACTCTCAAGATTTAAATAATAATGTTAAAAAAAGAATCAATATTATTTACTCTTTTCCTTTCTATTTCACTCAGCTTCAATGAATGTCCACATTTCCGATACAAAAATAAATATTTTTTCTATCATTCCCTAATGAAACAAGACATTTATGTCAAATTCCAAACGATGTTTCCAAAATGATTTCTTCTGTGGCAGCAATGCACAGGGTACCAGCTAGTACTAAATAAAGCTTATAAGAATACTTATTTGCATTTCTAATTTAGTATATCGTCAGTGGCGTAAGTATTAGCGACAGATTGGTACAATGTCGACTCTTCACTTGTTACAAAAAACGCAGAACAAAAGAGATAAAAGAGGAGAAAATATTGAGTTATTAACCATTTGTACAAAGAAAAATAATGAGCTGCATAATTACTCACTTAAAACAGGGATTTTTTTACTACCACCTCCACAGTACACAAGTATGTATAATTGTTTAGTTCACAAATACTATAATTTTAGTTTATAAATACTATAATTGTAGTTTATACATGCATAATTTGGGTTTGCTTTGGGTTTCATGGCCTAAAATGACAAACTAATTTGAACTCATTTTTATAATTATATTTTTTGTAAGTTATTAAATAAATTTTCTGTTCATGCAAGCCACCATTGATTTCCGTTCTAGATCCTGCTATTTATTATTCTGGTGAGGAGGAGGGGGGGGGGTCTTCGAAAAAGAGAAAACAGAATTGAATATTCTTAAAATGCATTCACTAAACGTTTTTTTTTTTAATTTTATTATTTCCTTTTGATAAGCTAAAACACGACATAGTGTGTTGTAATTTATCTATTCGAAAGACATTCGCAATGAAATAATTAAAGTAGTTGCTGATATTCATTTAAATATATTATTTTCTAATTGCAAATATTTTTGAATAACGGTTAATGGATTGACGTTTGGTAATGAAATAATGTACCAACATGTGTGGGCCGAGTTTGAATTTATTTTTAGGAACGAATACATACTTTCCATAGTAATATCGCCGAATAAGTTATGTATAAAGTATAAAAATACACTTTTGTAGCAAATTATAATACCCACATGTGAATATAATTCAAACTGCAAATTTTTTCTAGAATTTTATTTGCATTACTAAGATAATAGAAATAAAAAAATTTCTTTGCATTACAAAGTATACAAAAATAGTATAATGTTTTTGTGTCCGTGGTGTATTTGTTGGAAAATTATATATTTATAATTTTTTTAAATTCTTTAGGACCATCTTTTATTTTAGAAATGCCTTTGTATATCAAAGAACTTATTCTTTTTTTGCAAAATCCCTTGATGCGCAAGTATTTCTACAACCATAGTGACTTGCAAAGAGTTATAACATCACAATATTCATTTTTTTATTTAAATAAAGCAAATCGCAAAAAAAAGAGTTTAATTGTTTATAAATACTAAGATCAATAAGCTTTCAATTCCTATTGAAAGTTTTTGTAGAATATTAGACAACCATCAGTTTCTAAAGCAATGAAGTTCAACCTATGAGGGAAAGTGCATTGTTGCTTCAGAATTTAGATTTGAATGAATTCATTTAGAAAATGATTACTGACAATTATAGAAGAGAACAAAAGAAATCGAAAACGGGTTTTTGCTGAAAAATGAGATTAATAAGTTTGGATAGGGTGGTGCGGTTGAGGATTCAAGAAGAATTGTTTCATTTAAAAATAAAATTGATAGCTTTTTCATAAATAATTTTTTTTTCTGTTTATGTGAATCTTAGAGTCAAACAAAAAGAAGAAATGAATCCAAAAGAAATAGAGAATTCTAATTCATTAAAAAATATTCGCTGTAGAATTCAGCTAAATGTTTTGAATTGTACTGAGATGTAACTTCCCAAAAGCTTCCGAACTTTTCATTCGTTTATTATTCAGGAAATATATTTCTATTT
This sequence comes from Argiope trifasciata, assembly GCA_026543055.1. NCBI lineage: Eukaryota > Metazoa > Arthropoda > Arachnida > Araneae > Araneidae > Argiope > Argiope trifasciata. Next base: position 3,773 of record JAPMOQ010026598.1, on the reverse strand, counting down.
CGTACAAGACAATTGTGACTGGCGTTGGAATTGCCATCAGAATTTTGACTCTGAAATTGGATTGCAAGATATTTAAAAATTCGAGATATCCAATCAAAAACTTTATTTCTAATGTGCTTTTTTTTCTAATCGTTTAGAATATATTGTTATTAATATATAATTTAGAAATAAAATCATGTTTTATTTTATTTCCTCCCCTCTTTCGATGCTAACGAACACAGTAAGGGGAGGGGAGGGGGTATGCAAAAGTTATTTGGCAGTTGAATTTCGACCTAATCTTTTTATTCGTCTGTTGAGGAGTGTTTTGCTGATGAATGGAAATCTCAAGGTGTTCCACTAAGTTCGAAAAATTGGATTTTTTAGAAACTATTTTAAATTTTTTTTTACATGTACTGTTAATTATAATACAAAATATTATAAACACAATAAAATTATTAAAAATATATATATCTTTTGAGAAAATAGAAAAATTTAACATAAATTCTAATGAAAGTTAATACTCTACGCAAAATTTAGTAGTCCTATTTTTCTTTGCATACATGTTATAGAATAAAACGATGAATGAAATGAACCAAAATCTACGTATATATACATTTTCCCCCTGAATTCCCAACTTAATTTTTCTAAAAACACCAGTAAATGAAAAAGTATTTCACCAACAAAAAAGCTTTTAGTTCATTTCATTGCCCATATTATTTGAAACACCCGCTGAAATTTTTATGTCGATATCTCTATTAGTTTTTGAGATATAATCGTAACGGTAGAGAATATTTATGAAAATTTAAGTTTTGAGAAAATTTAAGTTATAAGACACATTTTAGCTGAAAAAATGTGTGCCCCTGGATGATAGGTCAGGCCTTCCTTTTCCTAGAAAAGGTAAATTGTTCTGAAAAGAGGAAAGTCTGAATTACAATGAATAAGAATTTAAAAAAATTCTTCAATGTGGTCGGTCGGTCGGTGGCTAGTGTTTTTAACGAAGTCAGGTACAAACATTTTACAAAGCTTTCTCAAGGAATTAAAAAAAAATTTGAATTTGCTGATTTTGAATGATTGAATGTTATAATTGTCTAAAGCAGACGATCGCACATTTGGAGCATTTTAAAGATAAACGCTTGTCTGCTATTCAATTTATCGTTGCCAGAAATATCCCGAGAGGCGTTTAAGCGGAAATTGATTATCCCGCATTAATCAAAATGTGTCTCATGGCTATCTCGTCAAGATCAAAACCGCCCAGCTCATTGCATGCATTATGCATGACTTTTAATGAAAGTAAATTTCTCTTTAATGTATCCACTTTCACAAGGATGTCTTCAAATTAACCGCTAATCTGATGCTTCAGTTTATCTAACGTGTAGCAATTCTTAGCAATTTTATTTTTACATTAAAATGTTGCATTTACGAATTTAATTTAATGATAGAAATTATGTACGAAAAAAAAAAGGAAACTTCACTCTTATTTTTTTTATTTGATTTCTAACATAAATAACAAATGTGCTTCCTCTGAAATTTTAAAAACCTTTAAATGCTTTGAAATTCAATAAAGTTTTTATAGAAATGGTATATTAAATTTTTATAGAAATGTCAGAAGATAATGTCATTATTGAACAAACTTTTTGAAAACTGCTACTCAGCAGAATTTTTAAATAATTTGTTTGTGTATTTCTTATCCCTTAAATCTGTTTAAGAAAAGTTACATTAAAATAAAGTGCTTTTCTTTCAAATGCAGGGACTTTTTACATTCTTGTATAGGTAGCACAAAGAAAGTACTGTAACGATCGAAAAAATCGAGCTCAAAATTTTGTCTCCCTGTATGTCAATGACAAATAGAGCTCAACCTATTTTGAGTTAGACTTATGAAATTTGGCATAGGACATAATATCAAATTGGTAAATATCCCTCAAGTTTTATGCAAAATCTATTCAGAGATCTTGTCTGTCCAGCTGTTCTAATAACTTTCACTAAAACACGAATTTCGATTACGAGCTAGGGGGACAGAATTTCGTGGCCAGATTTGACATCTATATTGTAGGCACCTTTGAGGGAATTCCACATTCCTGCAAGAGGTTGACCATCTAGTCGATCTGTGTTTGCGCATGTAAACACGATGGCTAAAATGATTATATAAAATTTCGTATATGGATTTGTAATTGCTGTTTGATTTCAGTCAGTTGGATTAAATTTATTTAAAACGCAAACTCATCTTGATGAGTCATTGTGAGAGAGTTTTAGGGAACCCACTCCAGTTTTCTATTTTTATTTTGTGGGAAAATTCTGAAAGTTTTACTTTTTCTTCTTTTTGTGAGAGTAAAAGGTAAATTAAGGCTTTAACACCATAATTTTATTTATCTAAATTTTTTACGTTAAAGGATTTTCGATTTTATGTAATAAAAAATTATCTCCGGATCTTTAAAATTATATATATAATGATATTTTAATAATTTAAATTCATATTCATTTCTAAAGTTTCATCTTAATTTAGCCCATTTCAAGAAATGTTTTGTCAAAATGTTTAGTCAGCGAATCCCACGGTGAGAGTGATGGATAAAAGTGACCGACCTATAAAAATAGTTTTATGAAAAGATTGTTGTGTTTCCCCTGCTTTGAAAGTCACATGTTCAGAAATCCCTATCAGAATCTTCACTTTAAACAATATTTTCCCTATCAAAATATGGTATAAAAAACGAGGGAAAATTAATTTCCTTCCTTTTTTGTCACGTCTTGTAAATACGCTGCCTGCCTCCAAAGATAGAATAAACCGAACTTAAAGATGAAAAGCCTTCTTCACTGTCTTCGAACTGCAATCTACTTCCCAAATTTTAAATCATTATATATATAAATAAAAATGTTTGTATGTATGTCTTTAATGCTCTGCCGTAACGGTCAACCGATTGCGAGAGAGCTTCCACTAGTTATGACTTGCTCTTACGCGAATGTTACAGGCAATATACGCATAAAGGTAATATAATACAATCGTCTAAAGAATAAAAAATATTTTCTGACTATTTACCGCATCTATTAACCATGGATTGCCTGCCAAATAACTCGCCAAGGAGACACAACAGATTCAGTAAGGATGCTACATTCAAGCTAGAGGTTCATATTTCACAGTTATTGTACGTAAATTTAATCTCTTTCTCTGAGGTAATACTTTTATTACAGAGTGTGCGAGAAAGTTTCAGGGGAACCAATCCTGTAGGTTTGAAATTTTAACCAAACATTCAACAAAATTTCAACGTTTATTGCAGTCTCTTCGGAAAATATTAGAGTATTAATAAATTTTGTATTATCTGTATTTTCAAAAAATCATCTTTTCAACTTTATTAAAGATTTTATGGTATAAACATATTTTCTATGTTTAATCCATTTTGAAACAAGAGGATTTAATCACATTTATCAGCATTAAGCATGAGATTGCTGAACGAAGATGAAACGAATCAGGAGACACAACAAACAGTTTCTTTCATGACCCTTCTGAAAGAGCACCGAGCTTTACAATTCTAAAAGAATACACAAATCGAATACATTTAAAGGAATATTTGTATGTGGAAGAGAGTAATAAAAACAGAATAAATACTATTTATGCTTCTTCTTTATTCCATTTCAATGAATGTATTGAAAGAAAATAAAAATCATTCTTCCTATCCTTTTGATTTAAACAAGATAAACATTTCAAATTCCAGGCGATGATCCTAAGAATTTTTCTTCTGTGACAGCTACCAGCTAGTCGTGTGTGTGTGTGTGTGTGTGTGTGTGTGTGTGTGTGTGTGTGTGTG
>JAPMOQ010026581.1:1966063-1996411 GCA_026543055.1 Argiope trifasciata | reverse complement strand
CTCATCTCCCGTAGATGTTATCTGTCTTATTAAGATATCACCACAGATTTGCCTCAGCACGCGTTAATGACATCCAACTTAATGCAAGGTCCAAACTGATCATTCCAAACAATTTCATCCTCTTATCAACATCAGGAATTTTGAACCTATCTATAATTTCCAATTGATCAAAAACTTTTATCTAATTTCTTTTAATTTACACAACAATTCATACTAATCTTGTCGATACGGCCTTATTTCAGATCCACCACTGTTAATTTCCGAATCGACTGTTATTCATGAAAATAACGATCGTTATATTTCAATGGTTATTTTCTGATACAAATTACAATTTTTCGTAAGATCCATTAATTCTTTGAAGTTCCAGAAAAGCAGAATTAAACACTTTGGATTGTGGATTTGAAATGCGTGGACATGGCCCATTAAATGAAAAACTTAATTGGGGGACTGCTTTCAAGTTATATTTCATTTACTATGATAAAGAAGTGTTCAAGAAACAATGGCGGAATACGATTTTTTAAAACATAAATGCACATGTCACAGTGGTTCCAAATTCTCTATAAAGATGGTACAAGGTTTCATAGACCGACAACAATTGAAGACTTTGGACCAGTGTATAAATTTAGTTTGTCAAAAAAAAGGTCTCCTGAAACTCCGATATCCTAAAATTCAAACGACTATTATTTTTGAAAGTTAAAAAATAAGTACTTTTATTATATTAATTGCTTTAATTTTATTATTAGCATTACACAGACCATTAGTCACATGCTGATTAATTAAAAAAACCCAAACATTTATATTCCGTTTTCTTCATTCACTCAACTCAGCTTTAGTCTCTTCATGCGACATTGCTACTACTTCTGTTTTCTGTGTTTGTTGACAGTGTGGTGGGTGTGACTTGATAAATGTGTGAACCATTAGACCCGGTGCATGTTTAATTATTCTTTTGTGATAAGAAGAACTATCTTTATCGTTATTCTATTTTAAAGAATTGTGACAGTGAAACGTAAATATTGAAATAATGTGGTCAATTTTGGATAACATTACTATCTCATTCTTAAGATCTTTTTATCACATCTGAGGTATTTGTGTTATGTAACTGTGCTTGTCATTCGGAATCATGTGAAAATATCATAGAATTCATGCCAAAATATTCATTATGTAACTGTTATCTTACTAGAGGTCTACGACCTCGGTTTTAGACAACATATGAACGGGCCGGAGAGTTAAAAAAATTAACCTGGAAATGTAAGTATTTTAGAAATATGATTTTCTATAAAATATTTTAACTGTCTTAGATTAGGTGACTAAGCTGTGACTAATTCTTATCGGCGATGTATGTTGATATCTAATCTAACCTTTTTGGATTTTTCTCCCCTAGTAATGCCCAGTGTGTATATTTCATTGTTATTTTGTTAGAATGTACTGCGCTACAAAGTTATGTCAGCTTTCTAACCAGTTTTCAATCTTGTGATTCAGCATTCATTTTACTCAGAATGCATCGTATTGTCACAGTTTCCTTCAAATATTTAAAATTTTAACTATAGGGTTTTTTTCTTTCTCATGCATTTATGATGTGGATGCATGTGTAAAATAGTTGCAACAAGGAAAATTCCTTGAAGCTCTTCTTTTATTATTATTGATACTGAGAAAAAATTGTGTAAATTTTTAGTAGGGTGTATTTTGTAATCATTTGCTTGCCAATATATCTTAAGTGCATTAAAAAGTTTAAAATTGTAGAATCATTTTTCCTGTTAAATTGATAATTTTCACTATTTGATTTTTCTTATTGCATTTGATGTCTATAAAGGTATTGAAATTAGATTGTTTTCTACTACTCATAAAATGTACTTGTTTTTTGAATCATTATAATAGTTCCGAATTTGTTTCTTTTATTTCCTTATTAATAAAGTAATTACTATTTGTGAGATTTTAATTAAAATGAAACTTAGCTATAAAAATGAAATAAATGTATCTATAGGTAATTTGTATCAATTTATTTATTATTTAGCAAAAGAAAAATGATAGCTTCATTTAGGCTTGTTTTTGTAACTCTTAGTGATATAAAGTATATATTTTATAACTATTTTTAAATGGATAATTTTGCAATTTTTACCAGTGAATTTTTTTTCTTTAATAGATGGCAATCTGTTTAAAAATGAACAAAGAACGTAAGCAATGGAGTCGACGCAATGGCTGGTCACTACCACTTCATCCATTGCAAATTTCAGCATGGTTTTTTCTAGTCATGTTTGCAATGTTATATTTTGTAGTTTTGGTTCCTAATATGCCAGAAGGAGCATGGCAAACTTCGGCTTATATTGTATCCTTATGGAGTTTTTCCCTTCTCATGTTTTGTATTTAATATAATCCATATTATATACAGTACATATTTAATATTGACTCATTTCTGTATTTACTGTATTCTCAAAATCATTAAATTTAGAAATGTTAATTTTTCTTAGTTCATTACAAATACTTTGAATTAACAAGGTAAATTTTTAAAAATGTATAATTTTGTGCTAGTTATCTTTCGTTACAAGTTGATTTCTTAAAAAGTGAATTATCAGGGAAATTAAAAATACTTGACACATTAAAGGCAAGAGTCATAGTACTACTATTTGAACTGTGTTACCTTGCATACTTGCGTCAAGATCCGCCGCCTTTAATGTGCTAAGAGAAATATGAACATTGTAGTCATTAGCAGTCAAACTGACCACTTACTAATGTTGAAAAATGAATGCAGTACAAATATAATCTTTTTAAAATTTGTATTAATGGTTTATCATTTTAAGAAATTTAACACGATGTGCATTTAATAGTTTTATAGAAAATAAAAACTTTTTATACTAAAAAATATGATATCTGAAAAATAAATACCTTTAACAATTTTTAGCCAAAATTGTACCACAATCAAAATAGTATTGAGTTCAATGGGTCTGTCTGCAAGATACAGAAATTGTTAAAGAATACAACTTAGTTGATGCTTTATTATGGGTTACAAGAATGCTTAAAATCAGTGTAACTATTGTATCTCTATACAATAATTGTATTTCAACAACCCAACATAGACTGATGAATACTTTATTTCCCATCCTTCAACCCAGACCTCAGACTTTACTATATATTTTTGTAAGGTGTTTTTGAAAAAAGATTCCAAGTTAACAGCTCCCTCTGTAAATCAAATCTTATCGTGCAATTATTTTTTATCCAAAAAAAATTATACTGTCATGGTTAAGAACAATAGTGATTATTCCTTATTAAAAGAATATATATTTTAATTAATAAAACTTAATTTCAGTACATTTTGTGTTCTGGTTAACTATCAATATGTGCTTTCTGGATGTTCTAAATTTATTAAAATTTATGTGTTTTTATTTCTTCCTGAAGTTATATTCCTTAATTGTTAATTAGATAAATGGTTGTGTTTTCATCTTTCACATTGTCATTCATCTGATAAGTGTGTCTTTAAATCCTGCTGATAGGAATGTCCGTGCCAAAATTAATGAAGGACCTTTGCCTACATTTGATCGTTCAAAACATAGTCATGTTATTGAAAATGAATATTGTAATATTTGTGAAGTTAAAGTGTAAGTATATTTTAATTTTTAAATAATTTTCAGTATCTAGATATTAAATATAACTCTTACTGATTGTGGTGCTATAATTTTTGTAACATAAAAATTGCTTGAATAGTACTGCTATAAAAGATATCTGGAAAATCAAGTATAGGAATCTGCAGCTTATAATATAACACTATTTTGTAACTCAAAACCCTAAGTTGGTAATATTTTGGTATATTATCTTAAAGCAAAATTTTTGTGAAATCCATATACAGGGATTTCCCCCTCCCTTTATTTGTCTGCTTAAATGTTAAGGAACATAACAAAATGCCATGAACTATATCAATAAAATTTGGCACACAGGTTTAGAATCTAAAATATAGATCAATTTCAACTTTTGAACATAATCCGTCTCTGTGCATTCTCATTATAAATGCAATTATTCAAGGGCATAACAGATAAAATAAATAGAATTTGATAATAATAATTGTAACTTTATTATTTTGCCAGCTAAAATAATTCCTTACATTCTTTATAGTACTTCAAAGCATAAAATGTCTGTATTCCAATAATGAAATTTGATTGCTTGTGGCTTGCTTATCAACAACCTTGTTCAATATTTCTTACTATTAAGTATGTGGAAGGGGGTTATGATCCAGGAGCATGACTGTTTCACATTAGTTGTAGAGCATATTAAGTGTTTATTAAAATCATTTTTAATGTATAAGTGCCTCTTTATATATAGGATATTCTGAAATTAATAATACAATTACTGCTACTTTTTTATTTTTGAAAAACCAATTTCTTAAATTATTTCACTAAATAGCTAGTGCCAACTTAATTTTTCTAATGTTACATGTTCTGCAATTGATAAGACAAATACAGATGTAAGAGAGGACACAAGATTGAAAACTTTACAATACTGAAAAGAAATCTGTAACGAAGTTAACTTTTTAAGCAAAATTATCAGCAAATTGTTTTTAAAATGTTTGTGTGCTTAAATCTTCAATAAATTGCACATTAGTAGGAAAATATTGTTTTGTGAGTAAAAATAATGTGTGAAAAAAAATTCTTTTTTGCATAACAAAGATGAAGTCAGGTGTAATGCTATTCCTGTGAAAAAATAGACTTATTTCTTTAAGCTTATAGATGATAGTCAAATTTAGCAGTCATCCATAACAAATTTTGTTGATACTGCTACATTCAGTGGTATCAGAGTGGTTGGTTATACGCAAGAAGATGATAGTCAAATCACCACTACTCAATTTCAAGAATTTTTATGACAGGGAAATGAGATTGGATGACTTTTTTTTTATTCAGAGACGTTAAGTTTACAAAATTGTGGGACTTTTTGATAATTATTTTCATTACTTCCCATTTACAAGTTTAATTTAGTTATTTTAATGTCTAGTTTTAAAACAGTACTAGGGCTGTTTTCAGAAAAAACTCGTAATTAGGTGCTGTTAGATTATGCTTGAACTCGCACTCTCTTTCCAAACTTCCACATTACACAGCAGGGAAATATGCAGACTGACAGCATACAGTCAAACTTGCATTTGATTAGTTCTTCTCGTGAGTCTGATCCCAAAGTAGAAACCATGCCACCATTCCACTGCAATCCTTTCTTATGAACAAGTTTATAATGAAAGAACATTCACCATAGATAAAAATGTTGATGAGAAAAACTTAAATGAAATGTCTAGTTTTATAGCATATTCTTTGACTACGTAAGCAGGCTAATAATTTTTACAGAGTATATTTCACCAGAGAGTATCACCAACAGCAGGGGATACAAAATATTGCATATTTTTTAAGGAACAGATAACTAAAGAACAGCTGTTGGTGACATAAAATATGTATATATAAATTTTCTAGTTTCTTAATGTTTTTATGGAAGATGTAATTTCTTTTGGAAAAAGAAATTACTGTAATTGTATATCAAGCTAATGCATCCATTTAACAAGCTAAAAACTTTTTATGGCTATCAAAATCTAATTATTTTGAGAATGGCATTTTTGAGAAAACTGTAAGTTTAAACTGTTTAGAAAGAAAAAAAAAAATTATAACAAGGAATGGTTATGAAAGTTTTTAGCGAAATTAACACATTTTTTAAAAAGAACTTTAAAAAACTTTTATTTGTTTTTAAATTTTTCTTCAAGGAATTGAAATGTTAATGGAGCTAGTGATGTAATATTTCTTAATGTTATGATCATAATGTTATGTAATGCAATAAAATGATTTGAGATAAGCAATAAAATTTTTTTTTATACAGTATTTGAATTAAAAAAAAATTTTAATTTAATTTCACGGTTGATGAAACATAATAATTGTAAATGCATTTATGTTTAAAATTCAACATTTATTGAATTCTTGACTTATTTCATTTTGTAATACACAGTTCTTGAATTAAAAATTCTATCTTAATGCTATTTCATATTTTTCTCTATAGATGCTTGTAAGGTACTTATTATTTAAGTCAAAATTTCCCTGTCCACCTAGCTCAATCATTGAGTGCAAAGCATCAATCCCAAAGAAAAATGGATTGCCATATATTTCTAAAGACATAATAAAATTAAAATGGCTTGTATTTTAAAATATTGTATAAATTGGCTGTTTGATGTACTTATAGCATATATTTCATAATTACTGTTTTTAATATACTTTTTTTGTACGTACAGTGGTAAAAAATCGAAGCACTGCAGTGCATGTAACAAATGTGTGAGTGAGTTTGATCATCACTGCAAATGGTTGAATAATTGTGTTGGTGGAAGAAATTACAGGTAAGCTCCCTACTGATATCATGAATATGAATAATTTTAGAATTTTGTCCTTATATGTATATCATTAGCTAAAAAATTATGTAATGCTTTCTTGGCTCATCAAACATTCACTTTTGTCTCAGTACTTAAGTTTTTCTTAAACATAAATATTTTAAAATAGTATTAAGATTACTTTTGTTCTTTTCTCAAAAATTACATTTTATAAACAAATTAGAAAGTATAAAATTATTTTTTAAATTTTAACTTAAAAGTTTTGATTATAACCTCAAGCTAAAAGAATATTCTATCTTAAAATAACACTTGATGCAGGATAATTTTTCAAGTATTTCAGTAATTGTTAATTAAAAAGTATTTTTCTTAAGAATTTTACTAATAATTTTAAATTTTAAAAATAATTTTAATTTTTAATAGCTGTAAAACAGTCAGAAATATAAAAAAGTGCTGGAAGTTGTAATTTAGATGAGAAACAATATTTTGCAATATGCAATACAAAACATCTGAATTTAAAATAAAGTAAATCCATTTTTTCTGTTTTTTCTTTAATTCTGCCAATTATTCATTTTGTTTTAGTTTAAATGGCAAATTCTGTCTTAGGAATGTGTTGCTATTTCTAAGGAAACTTATGAATGTTTCAAACTTTTTTTGTTATTTTATAATGCAAATATGAGCTTTAGTTAATGTAAAAATTTTAATTGAATTCCAAGATCTTTTGCTAATGATTATTACAAATGCCTGCAAAGCAGAAATGTGGTCTTTTTTTAGGGGAGGGTAAAGGGAAGTCTAACTGAACTCTATCAGGCTAAAACATATCTTTTGAGGGAAAAAATATTTTCTAGAAGTTTTTGCACATTTTAAAGCAATTTGGGACCCTTAGACTTTAATTTTTAATTAATTGTATTCTACAGAATGGCACAATACACAATAAGATGAGTGCATTTCTAGAATTCAGAATTTTACGAGTTCATATCTAATGGTATTAACCCTTTGCACTCGAGGGCTCCGGAGCGGAGCCATTTAAAATTGGTCTTCGAACTCAAGAGCTCTGCTACAGAGACAATGCAAATAATTTTCAGTTTTTAAAGCTGATGGTGTGTTTATATAAAAACTGAAAATTATTTGCATTGCCTCAGAAGCGGAGCCCTCGAGTTCGAAGACCAATTTTTAAATGGCTCCGCTCTTGAGCCCTCGAGTGCAAAGGGTTAATATTATTAGAACTTGTTATAACCTGGTTTATTTTTTTCTCTTGTAAAGCTAAATTAGTTTTCCCCTTTCTAATATCTTTATTATAGATTGAAAGACCATTGTTTGTATTGTGTATTTCTGAATATATATTCTGTGCTATGTATATAAATGTTTTGCTTTTCTGACACTTAAATACATTCATATATTTAAACCTGAATTTCTAATGTTAATGCATGTGGAATCCTTGCAAAGAATGTTGTGGGAAAAATGTTGTCTGAAGAAAGTTGCTGAGATGTGTAAATAACACAAGTTATTATACTTGAAGATTTATAGTTTGACTGTTAATTTTTTTTTTTTTTTGTTCCATGCTTAAAATTATAATATTAATTTTTTATATCTAATGTTTAAAAAATAGAATTATATGGTTTGAAACTAATTTTTACAGTAACAGAGATAATTATATATATTGATGTATGTATTCAGAAAAAGAATTACATAGAAGAAAAAAATCTCTTGTAGAATTTGTCTTTTTATTTACATCTTGTTCACACAATGGGCTGTTTAACCCCTTGACTACACATATATTTGAAGCACACTTAATTTTTTGAATGTGAAGGCAGTAGCTTTTAGGTAAGAATTCAATAATTTCTTATTCAGAATATATACAGCTTTATGATACTGAGATAACTTAAGCTAATTAGAAATTCACACACATACAAAGTGACATTTTAAACAAATGCAAAACAATTTAATACATCAAATGGCACTCAAATTTTAACCTGTAGCTAAAAATCCATTGAAAATTTTGGAGGATTGAAGATCATTGTTAGTCTTCTGTTCTTTTAGACAGATTATGAGCTTCCTTACTAGACATTAAAGCCTGCCTGATAAAGATTCATGAACACTTTTTCTGATCCAGTAAAAGAGGACATGATTTTTTTTCTCTCCCATTCTTTCTTTTTAAAGTTTTCCAAACCATCATATTCAGCTGAAGGTCGTATTTTTATTAATAAGGATTATTAATGTGGTAAAAGTTCAATATTTCTCTGAAAATTTGTTTTAGTACACAAACTGTATTAAACTTTCGAAATCAATGGTAAAAGATCTAAAAATAAAATATAAATGCTATGGTCAAGATACTTGTATAGGAAGACTTTTATTTGGTCAGTATTATTGCTAACTTCGAAAGTTCTCGCTTTAAAAATTATTATACAAGTCTTTTTCTTATCAATAAAAAATTAATTGTAGTGTAACTTACCAAAAAATTACAAGTATGATGCAGCTCAAATATAGAATGAGTATTAATTAACTCATTGTTGGCTTTATTTTAGTTTCAAAAATTTTAAAATACAATTTTGTTGATAAATTTTAATAATTCTGAAATGTAAAGTGTATATTAACAAGCCAAATTCCTTACATTGGCTACAGTGTAAATATAGGATGTTTACCTCCAGCATTTGATTATCAATTAAGACTAAGAATTTTGATCTTATAATCTTTAATGGTTTTATAAATGAATCGGATTAAAAAGAAATGTGTAAGGAATTTATACTGTAAAACTTTTTAGGAATCTACAAAACGCATCAGAATAAAAAAATAAAATGGTGTAGTTGTTAACTTTGGCTTAATTCTATTAATTGTATTACCTTTTTTTAATTTGTTTTATCTTTCAGGCTTTTTATAATGTGTGTTAGTTCAGCTCTTTTTGGAAGTCTTATTATATTTATGACTGCATTGGCTCTAATTGTGGCATATTTTGATGGGGCCTCGTGGATGTTTTACAATAAGAGTAAGCTTTTTAAAATCATTTATTAAACCTTAAAATACTCCGTTAATAATTTTTAATTAACAGATAAATTATTTTATTATAGTTTAGAAAGTTTTAAGGTGTAATATCCATAGTATCCCAAGGAATATAAATAATTTTATATAATAAACAATTTGATTTTATCTATTTGTAACTGTATATATTATTCCACATACAATCTAATTTTTAAATAATTGATGTTTACTTTTTTTCAATTTTGGTCATAAAGCTGAGTTCAGAAGAGTATAAAGTTCCCACTAAAATATTTCCTGCATTAATTTTTTTTTTCTTTTTTTGAAAAACATTTTTATTTGTACCTTAGAAAACAGTTTTTGTTAAGTGCACATGGATATTTTCATTTTGTGTATTAATTGCCAATTAATAGATCTCAGAAAATTTTACAGGAAACCAAAAGTTAAGACAACTATGATCTGTTTTATTGTATATTGCAAAAATATTGTTCCTCTAGAGAAAAGTCCTAGTCACTCCAAATTTTTTTTTATGTATTAAATCTTTCAAAAAATAAACTAGTCATTTTGTATAAAGTTATTTTCTCATAGTAATATTTCAGATTGCCTGGTTAAAAAGAATGTGAATTTAAATTTCATTGGTACTTTTGCTTTGATGGTCTTTCCAGTATATATGCTGCATCAGAAATTTCCTTCTATATGGACTGATATAGTTGATCTGTGAGGAACTTTAAATTGTCCCGTAAATTTCTCCATTTTATTAATATATTGAGCAAATATATTAATAAGGATCAAGAATAAGTTTCTCAAAACTTGTCAGAAGAAACTAAAAATATTTTTCTTGTTTTTTGAAATATGATTTTTGTAAGCTTTGCAATCTGTAATTATAAGAAAAAAAAGACGCAAAATTTAATTTTTGCTACCATTTTGTTTATCACCATTATATACTTGTTTATATTATTGCCATCTACTAAAAGAAAGTAAATGCTGTTCTCAAGCTTGTCATCCATTAATGTAAACTTGTCAGGTTAATGCTGTTTGACTGCTGTAAATGTTAATGCTCATGCTGAACTATTTTCTAGCAAATCCATGCAAGTTATTAGAAAATTTTCTAATTTTTTAAATTTGATATGTTTGATTGAATAGTTGTCTGTCTTGCATTACAGGTTTTTTTCATGTCCTAACAACTCCATCTGTAGAAAACAACCACACAACAGTTTGGTCTCTTCTGTCATCAACTTCTGAACCCTTTCAAGAATCTAATATTACACTTATAGGTATCTCATCTTTTTATATGCTTGCTATTTTGGACTGAAATAACTTCTTAGAGCAGCATCACTAGATGTGTTCATTTCTAAAAAGAAAATTCTATGCCATTTCTTTCTCTCTCTTTTTGTATTTTATCCTATTGCATTCAGACTAAGATCATGTTTTTATTTTCAAAATTAATATTTGTCATGGAAATGGGTCATTTGTATAGAAATGTTTCCAGTGTAAAAAAACATATGAATGCTTTATTTCAATGATAAAGAATGCAACATATAAGTTTTGGTAATGTTCAAAATAATTTTAAAGAAAGATTTTTTTTTTTGTCTTCAGTATTTTCTTAAATTTGAGATGTGATGCTTAATGAATAATATTTTGAAAAAAAATTATCCATTAAAATGATATCCAGTGAAAGTTTTGTGGTATTTTCTATGGTAATTTATAAGTTGTTACAGTTAAGAGTTCTTGGCAATTAAAACTGGCTTTGTTAGTTGCTTGTTCAAATGATTTTTTTTAATAAAAATTATTTAAACTGAAATTTTATATTAAATTTATAAAAAATTATGAGTTTAATTTTTTCTGTTTATAATTTTATTAGTGATATCACTTATCTGTTTTTGAACCAGTTCTATGGATTTCAAATATACAACATAGTTTTTTTAAAAAAAAATCTTTATAAGTTATTATAAAAATGTAATGATTTCTCAGAATTGATATCAAACAATGTCTGGTGCATTAACATGCTATACACTTGAAATTTTGTGATGAATAACACTAGAGATATCAATCACTATGATATTTCAATCTGTTTTAATTTTAAGGTTAAATAGAATGAAATTTAAGTGTCTTTTTGATTGAAGATGGTCCTAAAATATTTTATAAATCTCACTCCTAAGGAGAAAGTTGCTATATGGTTGCATGTATTATGTATCTATAATATACTCGAGTTTTGTTGTTCTTACACCACCTAATCTATACTTATAATAAAGCTTAATGTGTGTGTGTGTGTTGGGGCTCTACAGAGCAGACCGTTGGAATTACAACTATCAAATTTGGTACATGTAAACCTTGAAGGTCGGGAATGTGCACCTTGAAGCCCTTTTTTCGAATTTTTAATTAGAATTTAAATTAAAATTTAAGCGAAATTTCGACGTTTTTCCGCTATAACTTCCAAAAACACTATCGCACAAAAATGACTTTTACATCACTTTAAAGATTTAAAAAATTGGCTTTCTAATAGTATCAATGTTTTAATGTATAGCTTAAGGCTTCTATTTTTAACGAATTTTTAAAGAAATATTTTAACCATGTTTTTTTTAAGCACGTGGCCGGATTACATAAAACAATGCCGGAAGTTGAAATGAAAAAAAAAAGAGAGAAAAACAATCATAATTTGAAAAAAAGTAACTTTCAGCACGTGACAGGATAAATAAAAGAAATATAAAATGTGAATTTCTTAAAAAAATGCAAAGCAAAGGATTCTATGATCGTTTGCAATATATAAATTCAATAAATTATCTTTATTTATACAGGATTGAATTTATACAGGATATGCATTCAAATTCCGGTCCTATGGCCAATTTGTAAAATATTATCAACAGGATATATTGTTTAATAATATTAATTTGATCTAAATGAAGAAAATAATTAATTTTATGTAGTTTGAGTCAAACAATGCATTTATGAATAATGAGTTTTAGATTTTTTCATACTTTGTTCTGTGAGCCAGCCATATTTTACAAAATATTTTTATTAATATTTTAAATAAAAGTTGCTACATCAATCAGTCTTCTAAATCAACAATTAAAACTGACTAATTTATAAAATTAAGGAATATCATTATGAAAACGGGTTCTTTTAAAACTTTCCGTCCACCATCTTAAAGAAAATATTAATTTCAGGCCAATCAATGCCCAGAATTACTTCAAGGCTAATGAATATGTGATTTAATTGAAAATTTTAGACTGCATTATCCTGTATCCATGTATTAATATACATTTTACTGATGTTAAACATACAGAAGTTACTCAGACTTTTTACTTGTCAAAAGATTGAACAGCTGATCTTTATTAATAATTGAATTGAGTTCTTTATTTATGCCTAAATCTTTTATAAAATTGGTTCCTTTTAATGCTATTTACTCTTTATTTTTCTTTTAAGGGAAACATACTATCTTGGGTCTAAAAGTTCCAGGTACTCTTTGGATCTGCATTGTGTTCATTACTGCTGCTCTCTCATTATTAGCCATTTCTCTCTTAGGACACTTATTAGGATTTCATATATTTTTGAGTGAGTATATTTATGCTCCTAATATTCTAATAAAAAAATGAAAGGTGTTATATAAGTAGTATGAAATTGATCTTTCAAGTTATTCAACATTTTTTGTTTGTTTTCCTTGTTTTTAAAACAGTAAATATTAATTTTATTAGATTAAATAGGCCACTATTTTGTCCAAGTTGTTGGATAGTTTTTTAAAATGTTATTTCATAAATAAAAATTAAAATCGATTCACAGTATATTAATATAAAAAAGTTTACAATTTATAAACTTACATTCTGTATTCAGATTTCAAAATTTTTAAGTTGGTTGTTAGTTATTTTAACTAAAGCTGATTTGTTCTGTTTAAATTATTAGATCTCTGTTGCAGTTTATATTAGTAGGCTTTCTTTAAATTCTCCAAATAAAATATTCTGTAAATCACAATGTTATGTATTAAAAATATCATCTGTCCATTTTAAATATTTGTTTCTCACTGTAGAAAGATATGTCTAATTATTACCTGAAGCAAATATTCTTATTGCCTAAAGTAAATGGCTGCCAGATGTGTTTTCCCTGTTTTGTTTTCAAAAGCACACCAGTTGATTTAATACTTTTTATTTACAAACAGGTTTTGAAAGCTATAACTTAAAGAAAAGGCTTTAAAATGGAAGGGGAAGGAATAAAAATCTGGTATTTCAATCATAGGTTATGATTACATTTGTTTTTAGAATGACATAGAATCACTCAAATTGCTTGTTTACAAATTTTTCTTTATTATTGAACAAATATTTAAAATTTTAATTTAAAACTTTGATTTTAAAAATACTTAGATTTATTTTTTCATTCTTTAATCGCATTCTAAATTTTGTATGCATGTTCATTAGATTTTCAAAACTCTTATTCCATCTTATAATGTCAACTTATTTCTGAATAGCTATCACATTTTAATTTTTTAACCATAAAATATATTTTTAGTGTGCCAAAATTTCTCTACATATGATTACATTGTACATAAGCGGGACCCGGCTCCAACAACAAATAAAAATGAGAAGAATAACTCCAAACCAAAATTTAATTGCCATTTTCAGTTGATCCAACATTTCAAGTCCAAAAAGGTATACAATGTTTTTTCCTTAACATAAATCCTGAAAGTAAATATTTCTTGAAAATATTTTATTTTAGGAAATATTGCTTTGATACTTAAATGGGAAAGAGGGTGGGTATTTTTATTTAATATAAATGTATCTTTGTAAAAATATATTCTTTTGAAATAATTCTCTTGAAATAAAAAATAAATAAAATGAATTCTGAAAAATTGCTGATTAGAAACAAATTTATATATATTCGTCTAAAACTGCTACTTCTTAATTTAAATGGCAATGATCTGAAAGTTTCATTCATTTTCTTGATATTAAATATAAATGAAAAAAAAAAAACTTTAAAAAATTATCATCTGTCTTTAAAGTGATAAACGAAAAATCTTTCAAGAAATAATGCTATTAGAGGAAGGCATATCAGCACTAGGGTAAGATCTGATGGAATTTGTCTACTTTTTAAAATAATATATATACTGTTTAATATTTCTATATATGTCACTTCATGTGTTTATGTATGTTCATTAAATGAAACTAGTTCTAAATTACCTTATTTAAAAAAATCTATTTATTTAATAAAAGTACTCATGAGAGATTAGTCATTAAATCTTTAAATTAGCAGACTCTCTTTCCTTATCTCTTTAGGAGATATTGAAAGTCTTCTCTGGCTACCGCAGAGTAGCTGATAATGAAAAAAATTTACAGAGCTATGCTAATATTCTGAATTAGTATTGAAGAGATGGGTAGAAATCAATTTTTAATTCAATCCAGCAAGATGACTATCTATACTTTTTAATCCATGTAAATATGATTATTAAAAAAAGTAATGACTTAGAAAAATGAAATTAGTGAACTGTTTTTGATAATCAATATAAAATTTTGAATCAGTCTTGTCATTCTGTTCATTCTTGTGTATTTAAATGCGATAAATCAAAAGTTCAGCTGCTTAAATAAATGAAATTTGGTCTTTGGTCTGTCAAGTTTTGGTTTCATTCCTTTAACATATGAAATTGGGTGATCATGCTAATGGTTTCTTCTTTACAATCTACTCAATTTCACCATATGTTATAAAAACTAACATATGAATATTTTGCTATTAATATTTTAAGTTATTTTAAACCATAAATTTCCAAAAATTAGTAATAAAATAATGAAAATACTGTATAACATATATAGTAATATATAAAGTTATTATAAGGAATTCTTCATTTTGAAATAAGAGTAATGTATATTCAGAAAGTTCATGAGATTTATTTGAAATTTTTAAATATTTTTATTTTACTAATGTTCATACAATTTAGGGAAATCAGATTTCTCCAAAATCTCAAGAAAATGGAAAAGGGGATGAAGCAGAAGAATGGGAAATGCAAGACACTGCTCAACAGAGGTATTTGTATATGAAACCTATATATCTGTAAAGCATTAAGATGCAGACTGACAAAGGTGAAAATGGTTTCTCCGTTGTTGATAGTAATGATTAGTTTATTTTTTAAACCAAATTAAGCTCTATCTGTTCGTATAATTTTATATGTATGGTCTAATTCTGTATTTATTATGATGTAAAACTACTTTTTCTAAATAAAATTAGAGGCAGAATTCTCTCCCCCCCCCCACATATATGAAAGAGAACAGTGAGTAAATAAAACTTTAAAATGAAATGATTCAGAAGAAATCAGTTAGAAATGAAGCAGAATTTTTGCAATTCATGTTTATTGAAATATATAAATAATACTAAATAAAAATAAAAAATACTATTAATATCCTTTCATAACTCACTTAACATCGATCTCATCAATTTTAAATTTTAAAAAAAATTATAAAAAAAATTTTTTTTCCCAATTTTTTTTTTTTTTTTGAAAAATTTCTTTTAATTTTGAGCTTGAAATTTAAAGATCCTGTTATTAAATATGAACAACCTTAAATGATATATTCAAGATTTTATCTGAATTCCGAAAGCCTGAATATACAGCCTTGAAAAATTTGTCAAAGAATTATTGAAGCATATGCTACTCTTAAGTGAAAAATTGGGGGAAGGAAAGTGATCAATGAGTAAAATAAGATAGCCAAATAGATTACAAACAAGTCTTCCCACTGGGTTAAATGGAATCCTTCGGTTGGGAAGGAAGGAAAGTGGAAAAATGCTCTCGTGTGAAGCTGATATTTTTTTGAAGTAATCTTTTGAACAATAGAGGTAAATTTTTGAGAAGCCCTACTCAGAGTAATTAGCTGCTCAGGGGTTTAAAATGCTATTTTTAAAAAGTAAAATTAAGAATTATAGTATTGTGTAGTTACTATAGTAGAAATATATCGGCAGTTTTTTTTTTCTTTCAGTAAACCACTTGATAATAAAAAATCAATTATGCCACCTGTTGCTGAAAATAATTGTGCTGTTGCAAATGATGGAGAGGAATGTCCTCTTGAAAACTATATAGGTAATGTGTATATAGGCAGTCCTCAACGGCGCAGACATTATTTAGAACCACTCCATGTCCGACAGAAACCTAGTAAAAATAAAGATGGGAAAAAAGAGGTAAGAGATGATCATTTGAATTAAAATTCAATTTTTATAATCATCTATACTATCAATAAAATCAGATAACATGTCCTTATGTTCTACAGGACTGATTGTTTGATCTAGAATTAATTAATTTTATGCTCATTTTAGATATGGAAATGTGTATGTCAATAATTTTAAGAACAAAGCAATATTTTGAATTTTTCCTTTATAATTACCTTAAATGTGAAACTGATTTTTCATTATTAATATTTTAATGAGTTCCCCCATGTTGGCCCTCCTTGAGTGAAAAATAGTTTTTGAATTAAATCTGTATTTCTGTCTGTGAACACTTGACTTGTATGCTGAATTTCGTCCAGCTTATTCAAAAACTGTATTAGTAGGATGAAATTTGGTATATTGATTTAACACAGAAAATATACTTTCAAATGAAATTCAATTAGAAGTTTGTCCATCTAACTTGAAAGAACATAACTAGAAAGACCAAAATTGTTGAGTAAATATAATTTAGTATGTGGGTTAACTCAAATGTTTTTATATCTTTATCTTATATATATAAATTTTTTTTTGCTTAGTAAAATTTATTGTATGCAATAATTTTATGTATAAAGGATATATTAGCAAAATATAATAATTTGGTGTACAAAAACTACACATATTTTTCTATAAGTTTTACTATTTAATTATCGCTTTTAAAAGTTAAAGAAACCTATCAAAAACAAAAAATAGAATTTCATTTTGCTATTTATAGTGTTAATCTGAATCTAATGGCTGGTTGTTTTAATGCCTTTAAGACGATAAACACTTTATTTTTCTTTTTTTCCCCATCTCATCTTCAGGTGAGACTCATTTCTGCTGAAAAGCTGATTTCAAGTTGTTTGGAATTTTATCATTCTGAAGATTAATGTTCTTAAAAAATATTTTTAGATTTTTATTTATATCTCAAACATTATTTTTGTATGTATATCTTATTGTTCAGGTAAACATACCTATCTATTTTGTAGTATTTCTGTTTGTCACGGTTCAATATTTTATGATCATCTCTTTCTGTTTCAAGTTTGCATTGTTTCTGTATTTTACAATCATTTTCCTGGTCTTTTTTCTGTTAATGAATAGAGCCAACTATATCTTGATTCCTCCAGGAGGTATCTATTTATACTAATGTGTCTTACAAAAAAAAAGTTTTAAGTTTTAAAAAAATCTTGTTGAAATTTATTTACAGTTTTTAATAATTTAAAATAAAGTAAACTCAAACTTATAGCGTTATCCACATTATCAGCTGTAAACCCTATTAGCAAGACTTCACAGTTTTACTACTGGATTAATTTTTGGATTTGAATGTGTCTGGTTTTGAATGCATATTCATAAATAGAGATGACTAATTCTGCAAAATCAAACCCATTTTAAGTTTTTATGGGGTCTTTTTAAAATTTTTTATGTTTCTGGATTATGAAGGAATTAAACAGATATAAAATCTTTATTTTTCTGCAAATAATTTTCTTTTAAGGAAAAGATGAAGGCTACTTTTATGATTACATAATGTGGATAATTTATTGATTACTTATGTTTCTGTATTCTCACTATAAAATATCACATCTTCCTTAATGTAAATGTATTTGCTTTTTAAACTTAAAAGCTATCATAGATGTTCTTTTATTGTAAAGATTGTGTTATATATTTGAATAGTTAATATCTATATAAAAGAATGTTTAATTACAGGAACATCAAACAAAGAAAGAAGTTCCTCAAAAGGAGATTGAAGACAGCTCAAATGATAATGAAAATCAAGATTCTTCTTCATCTGCAGCTCACAATCAAACTTATTCTCATGGTAATAATTTGCTTTGAAATAATTTTCCTACCTTAATTTTTGCAAGCACCTGTAACTACAAATTTAAAAAGTATGTAAGGTCAATGCATCTTATTTTTTATGATCACTGCTTGCTATAATGCTGTTAATATATACCTGTTTCGAAAGTATTGCAGATGAAAAGTTGCTCAATTTCATATATAATCAAATAGTGTTTTCTTTGCATCTAAGGGTTTTATTCTTGAATCCTTTATAACCAATAAAGGCAGTTTGTAAGTTTTGTATTTGTGTTTTCTAATTTTTCTGTGTATTAATATTATATTATTTGCTCTTAGGTCTGCCCAGAAGGCATATCAGAAGCCCATCCCCAGCACCTCTGCTATCACCTATTTTAGAGTCTGAAATATCTTCTGGGTCTGCCATTGTGAGTTGGAAACATCGATCTGTTTCAGAGCAGTCGCTTCACACTCTGGAGGAAAGTGAAGAACCCTCTATGATGTGCACAGTGCAAATTGAGCCTTCTGTCAACAAAGGATTGGGTAGTCGTGAAGACAGTGGAAGTCTGAGCAATTTATTTTTGTCCAAAGATCAGCTGGAAGAACTTGAGGAAGACAATAATAATACACTCATAGATGATGATAATAGGGTTCATGAGGTCTGTATAATTCCTCAAGGCATGCCAGAAAGTTGCGAGAATAACCAGAACACGTGTGATGCCGAGGGAGTGGAAAATTCTGATAAAAGTGATGCTTTGGTCAATGGTGAAGTGTGGGCATTTGCTTCCCGGAATGGGCAGATTAAAGACGGTATAATCTCCTTTAGAAGAAGCTGTAGCATGCAAGATAATGAAAGATTAAAAAATCTGCCTTCAGATCCTTTGACTCGCTGCTGCTCCGAAGATGAGTTGAAATCAGCACAGCGGTTAACCAAATTGCAACGTCGTCTTTCAGAAGATAGGGATCTGTGGATGCTCCGAGGTGGGAATAACATTCCTCAGATGTGGAAGGAACATTCTCCCAAAGCTGGAGTATCAGCTACAGCTGTATTCTGTGTTGACGAACCAGAGGAATCTTTCAGGATACCTGGCATTCCTTTTGGCATTAAAAGGAAGTACAACCACTTCTCTGTACCTAACCATATTGTATTACCATGCTCAAATTCAGTTCATCCTGAGAGTCGTAAGCGGACAAGACCTGTAGGTTCCAAACCTCCTAAAGCATTCCATGCATGAAGAATCTGAGTCAAAGGGAGTGAATATTGTGCATGAAGAATTTGATGCTGTTATATCAAATAGAGTGAAAGGCAGAATGACATGTGATATATTGTAAAGAAAACATTTATATTTGTGTACCTGTTTAGTCTTTTTTGTTATGTAATTGACACTGTTTGTGACAGTTTTAATTTTCCTTTTCTTATACAGAGTTATATTTATCATTTTTTTAAGCATTCCATTATGGCCAATTTGAAACTCTTAACATTTAAGAGATCTATTTATGTGATATAATTTTAGTTGTTTTAGATCATTTCATGGTTTTAAGAAATTTTTAGTCATAAACTGCCAAAGATGAGATGGTTATGGATAGACTTGCTAAATTTATAAGATGAAATATCTACTTGAAGCTAAGAATTAGTGGAAGGAATTCAAGTCACACTTTTTTTTCCTCGCTGTTCCGTTTTAATATATTTATTTTTAATTTTAGAGATTTTAAGTTACTATGTATACATCATCTGTTTTTAACTAAAAAGATTATAGTTTTCCAAATCTTTCCTATTGGTAAACTAGATCTTTTAGTTATATATCAGCTTTCCTTTGTCTTTTATTAAGGATTTCAAAATATTAATCTTCACTTCATACTAATTTAAATATTTACCATAAATTTAGTAAATCAGATGTGCAATTCTTCATATGTACATTTGGAACCTCGATTTATTTAAAATAGGCAGACATTTTTATGTGTGTGCTTAAACTATTTTATTTCTATTAAATATTCTTAATTATTTCAAGTTAATTAAGATTTTGTATTCAAAAAATGTATCATTCTCTTAAAGAAAATACAAGGGCACACAAATTTGTATAAAATTTTAAGAACTTTTTGATCCAAATACAGTGTCAGCATAATTTTTCTTTTAATGAAGCAGCAAATTAAAATTGTGATTTTTTGGCATTATTAATTGTATATTAATGATCAGTTCATTGTTTCTTATAATCCTAGGTTATCATCAATTTAGTCACTAGATTCATCTTGAAATATATATTGAAATTGCTGTTAAATTTATAGAAACACTATCTCTTTTTTAAAATTTCATTAAAATATCATTATAATTTTTTAAAAAATTGTAACGAAATTTTAATGCTTTTTTCCTACATTAAAAGAAAAAAAAAACTTTATTAAAACATGTTTTTTTTTAAATTTATATTAATGGACAAAAGTATTATTAAAATTTATGTAAGAATTATTATCAGCTCTTTTATAGAATTTTTTTTACAATATCGGGAGTGAATATTTATGTTGAATACATTTTAAACCTCAATAACTATTATTTATCGCACATATTTCTTATATCAAAATATTTTTCTGAAAGTTAAAAATTTTTATAATATTCTTTTATATTCCTTATTTAATTTCTGTACATTGATTGTCTTGTCATGATTGTGTATTATTGAATAACTTTGTAATCCTTAAATTTTTAATAGTTTTTTTTTTTTGTGTGTGTGTGTGTATTTCACTGTATAACTCACAAATAATGTTCCAAACGATGTATCCTTTTTATATTATTAATATAAAAAGGGTATTTATTTATTTTTTTTGGGACATTTTATTCCTAGTTTCTAAAAATATTTTGGATAGCTCTTATTGATTTCCAAACTTAGCAAGAAGCTCAATTTTATTTATTTAATAATAGAGCTAAATTTTTATGAGTTTACCTAAAAGTATTGCTAGGAACTATCTCCAATTTTCAATATTTATCCTGCTATAACTTTTTTCAACCAGCTTTTTCCAAAATTGCTTGTTATTGAGAAATATGACATTTTGCCTTCTCATATATCTAGATGTAAAATTTTGTCTCATTAATTGTAGGTAAAAATATAACACTTAAAACTGGAATAGTTAGTAAAAAAACTGTTAGATAGCTCAACATTATAAATTTTCAAGTAGTCAGTGTTCAATCTCTTATCCACTCTTTTACAATGATACTGATCTGTATACGTGGCTTTTTACTGAGTGTTTGTAATTTATCTTCTATTGTATGTGTGAAATGAAATGTGTGTTTTCAGTTTTGCTACTTAAGGTGTTTATTATGTATATCTGTAGAATTTTAGAAAAGGGTGTGTGTATGATGTTGAAGTATTTTCATGCAACAATTTTTCAATTTTGTATGGAATTTGAAACTCATAAATTGAAGCTGTTTTGTAATTGGTAGGCGAGTTTGACTTGAATTAGCTGAATAAATTTAGCCTTTTCATATTTTTTTATATGTGAATAATTAAGTTGAATTTTTAAAAAAATTAATTATCATTGAGTTTTTGCTATTTAATATCTATTACATATTTAGAAGGTGGGGGGAGTCTTGTCATTACTAGTATGAGATCTGAGTACGAATGTATACATCTTGAAACCCTCATACATTCCTTTTTCTTACTATGGAATTGTGTTATACAATATCCTTGGATTTTGTTTTAACATAGCATTTATCTATAAACATTTTTTTTTAATATGTGTTTTCTGTGTATTGTAATATTTTAATGTGTAGTTTTTTTTTAAACAAAATTTTTGAGTTCTATCATCTTGAAAATGAAACATGTATCAAACCTCCGATTTCATTTTAATTAGAAATCAGAAATGAGTATATTTAGTACAAAAGACAAACTTATTTTAATTGTTCAGAAAGATAATTTCTTTAGTTCTCATTTGTCATTTTCAATGTTGATAACATGTTTTAAAAGCAAGAATAATTATTAATGATTTGTTGATACTCATTGCAAATTTCCCTATATTTAAATAATTGTGATGAAACATTCTATGCACAACTTTTTTTGTTGCAATAAATATAATTAATATGAGTTGTATCTATTTTATTCATCATGGCACTAAGAAATACAAATTAAATTTTCAAAACTATTATATAGCAGGTGTAAGAATTCACAATTTTGATACCTGCAGGTATCAAAATAGGGTTTTCTTAAATATTTTTTTATTCTTCACTACTTTTAATGAAGGAGAAAAAATAAACTGAAAGATTTTAAAAAATAACATTAATAAAGTACTATTCTAAATCATTTTGTAGATACCAGTTTATAATTGACATAATTTAGGCTTTCTCTCCTGCAGCCATTACAGTATGGATCATATAATAGCAAATGTGATAAATTTAAAAGGGGAAGTGCGAGTACAAATTTTCCATCATACATGTAATGAATTTATCATTCTAAAGGTATTGATGAAAAATTTTAAATCGTGATTAGTTTCTGATTTAAACTTTGAAGGCTTTTCTTAACATATACTACCTATGTAATTATGAGTATAATTTGTAAAGGATTTAACTCTTCCTAACAAAATATTCTGTATCAATATCAAATTAACAGATAGCACTTAGTCTAGAAATACTGTTATATTTAAAAATATCAAATTATGACGACAAGTAGTATTTAATTCCAACATTATTAACATTTATCCTTATCATTTAACTTTGGCAGATAAATGAAATATTATGAATTGCGAAAAATTTGAAAGTATTATAGTGGTGATACACAAGTTTGGTTGAAAATGATAAATATTAGAATTTTCCATCTGCAGATGAAGGATGTAAATTAATTCAAGAGATTCTACTGCCTTTTTGGTTATTTATAATTCCTTATCATACCCTGGAGATTTTATGATTGGAAGTAAACTTATCTGTACACCATGATTAATGTATATGACTTCTTCAACTAGAGATTTAAGTTTTTGAGGTTGACCATGAAGGAAAAGGAGAAGTTATAATTTGATTATAAATTTCAAGACAAGTTCAAGCAAAGCTATTTTTATATTTGAGATCAAAGTGAACTGTTTTTTAAATCCAGCAACATGATAGCAAAGCATGACGAAATTTCAGGTATGTGCACCTTTATTTGGCTTTCAATAAAAGTATAACAATGACAAAGTAAATATTTCTTGCAAGAGGAAACTATTTGCAAAACTAAATCAGTTGAAGAGTGAAGCCTTTTACAGAAGAAATAATGAAAGATTTTTGAAGGGGGGGGGGAGGCAAATGAAGTTTTGAACAGAATTTATAATTCTGTGTTGAAATAAATCAGATTTTTTTTTTTAATAGATTCATTACATAGTGTTTATATTGAGACCTAATCAATCTATAAAAATAAATCTCTCATATGGCTCGAAAAAAAGGAGGTTATTTAGTTAAAAGACTAAGCAACAACTACGTTATTTTTTCCGGTTGAAAAAAAAATATCTTTCAAAACAAGTATAAATATATTCCAGTCTTAAATATGTTTGAAGTTCATACTATAAGAATTTTTGCAAGCTGAACCTGTATATTTTTTTTAAAATAAGTTTGAAATTTTTAATATTATATATACATAAAATTGAGGAGAAAAAAGAAATTTGTATGGTGAAATGTTGAATTTTATTACATTCCATGCTGAGAAACATCCAATTAAAATATTGTGAGAAATTTACAGATGTTTATAGTCTAGAATAATATGTTTAGTGATGAAATTTGAATGATCATACAATTAATTATAAATTCATCATACAGCTTTAATTGTTAATTATATATTTTCCCTCAATTTACCAAATTCAGTGTATAATTAAAGACAAAAAGCAATGTTTTTTCGAATAACACAAAGGTTGTCCCCCCCCCTTTTTTGTGGGTAAATAGTAAACTGATATTTGAATTTACTATAGTTCAAAACAACAATATATCCAAATTTCAGCCTATGCTACAGCTCAGTATAGTTGATGTCATGATAAAAAATAAGTTATAAGCAAATATAGAATTGCAATGCACAATTTGCCAAAAAAGAAAAGCGATGAATTTAAAAGAAAAGCTCTTTTGTTACAAAAATAATGATAATATAATTAAAGCAATTTAATTTTGACTATATCAATGATTAACAATAAATAATTATGAAATATTTCAGATATTTATTTAATTAACATTTGTTACACATTACTACAAATAATTTCTTCTTAATCTGAAAAATCCAGAACTTGGAATATCTGCAAAAACAAAAAACATATATATTAATATAAAATTTTAATAAACTTTTTTTTCATCATAAGGAGTAATACCCCTTTAAAGAGTTAAAGAAATATTTAATTGGTTACCCAAGTACAAGATATTTTTGTTTGGATTCATTAAAGGAAACAAGTTCGAAGAAGCAAGAAAGCATTCAATATTGCATACACTGATTATTATATTATAAAAACGTAAAATTTTATAAAATCAATGTTAATCTTTTCAGAATAAAATCATTTATAACATGTTGATTACACACATTTTGGATTATCTGTTTTTGAATGGTATCAATATTAATCGTATAATGTAGTCCACTTGGCATGAACTTTATATTTTATTTCCAAAATAATCTTTCCATATGTAGACACTGACAGATTTTTTTACCATATATTTTAATACAATGATATATGATCATAAAAAATTTCATGAGCATTACTTGGAATGTAAGTTAACTAATTTATTTTCTATAAAAGAGCAATTAAATAAAAAGAATATATTAATTAAAAATATAAATTAGCAATATAAGAGAAAACGAAACTAATTACGGAAACTGAACCAAAAACTATTTCGGATTCGAACAAGACTAAAAATAAATGTTAGTATGATTGAAACAATTATTTCATAGGAATCCAAATGGTTTTGGTTAATTTTCCATGATTAGTTTCGTTTTCTCTTATATTACTAATTTAATTAAAAATATGAAATTCTTAAAAAACATTAAAAAGCTGTAAAACCTACATATTCTGAGATAAGAGAAATGATATTTTGCAAGTAAATCTAGAAAAGCATTAAAAAAAATAATACATGTCATCAAAATCTGAGTCCATGATGTGGTTGAAATAACAAGGGGTGAGAAAGGTAGTGAGTAACACCCAAGTGAGAAAGACAAAAACCATTTTCTTTTTGTTGCAATTGTAGTGTAACAGAGGTATACGTTATCAATGTAATATGCCTGATTATAGTTCGATAGATAAAATATATGATGAACTGATTTGTGCATTTGTTAAAAAGTTAGAAAGGACATAACAATTTTAATAAAGATAACTATATTTTTACATATTTTTTTAAAGACTGTACATCAAATACCAACTATGGAGGACAATTATTTATTATTTTAAGGTATGCTACTATATTGTTATTTTTAATTACTGAGTATCTGAAAATAATATAAGCATATAAGTTTTTTTTTTTTAATTTTATTATTGAATTTGAATTATTAGTCAAATTAAAATCGTAATCGTGAAAATTTGTCAAATTAAAATCATACTTTAAAAAGAGAGAGAGAGAGAATCAGATATCAGAAGCTGAGAAGGATACGTAAAATAACAGAAACTAAAATAGAAAAATCATAACTTTTTAAGCATATTGCATGTAAAAATTAAATCAATGAATAAAATAATATGAATACAGTTCTTGGCAACATTTCAACATTTTTTTCTGAAAGTACATTTTCTTAGGACTAACAAAAATATACATTTCAGTAATTTCTATATGATGTGTGAAATCAAAAGAGCAAGTTAAGTATTTTTTATATAAATTAATGTCATTATGGTTATATTCCACACCTCCTTCTCACAACTAAACTTTACATATTTACTGAAATGATAAGGGAAAGAATGCTGTCATATTTAGAAATAGCAAAAGTTAATTAATGTTTTAAAATCTAATACATAATGAAATAAATGAAGATGATTTTGATGTAAGAAAATTAACAGATACTTGACAGGTATTACTGAGATTGAATTACAATACATAACGTTTTGATATTTTCAAATGAATTTTAAAGAATTCAAATACCATCAAAAATAAAATTGCTGAAAGCATAAAGATTTATATATTACAGAATTTTATAAGAGAAAAAAACAACATTAAAAATAAGATATTCAAAAAGTAGTAGTCTGTTTAATAGATTTCCCCTCTATTTTTATATATAATTTGATGTTTATAAAATAGAATTTCATTTATTTGAACCTAATACAATTCCACATTTCTAGGCAGATGTGTACAAAATTTGTCATTTCTTAGAACCTAAAAGCTATATTAAACTGTGCTATTAAAAATTGTTACTTCTCAAATATTTGCTTTTTCACCAAAATATTTTTGCAAAGAAATAATTTATGTAGCAATTATTTCTCTAATTTTAATTAATTTTCCAATATCAATTTGAACTAAATTTATAACAATTTAATAATTTTTTCAGTCGAAATATCAAGCAAATTTTTTTGTTTAATTACATCTAGCACTTGTGTGCTTTCTCCAATATTAAAATATCTTCCTTCATATGTAATTTTTGTACATTTTAACTTCATTTCTTTGTACTTTTTAGTATAAAAATGTAATAAATTATCTCAAATGTTTGTCATTTAGAATTGTGGTAATTTAGTAACCTTTGATTCCTTTAACATGTCAACACTTTCAATTTTTTTAAAATTTGGATTAACATGTCATATGTCTCTTTTCATGGGTTTTATACATAATTTGAACTCAATGATAAGATTTTATAACTAGTTTCAGTTTTTAAGTATGTTCAAAAGACACTTTTCTTTTAGCTCGGTACACCTTTGTAGAATATAAATTTGAATTTCAAGTATTTCTATTTTTCCTACAAATCATTATTGTCATATGATTAAAACAAAATTCTGAAACATGAATTATGAATATTTAACTTTAGAGAAGCTTTGATTAGCATGTTTCTTAAATATGTGTGTGAATATAAATATACAAAATCTGCATGAAATCAATAATGAATAAATATGTCCATCAAAATTTTATTATTATTATTTTCATGCACAATGCCGGTTCATTAAGTTTCATTGCTTCTTGCCATGATGTACAACATTTCAGTACTTTTAAATACAGGAAGATCATTTGCTCGAACTTATCCAGAGCTTGTAATCAATGGATTCTAACATTAAAACGAAATATTACCTATCATAATAACTGAATCAAAGAAGTACTAAGCAGATGACTTTTACACTATCTTTTAAAATTTAATCTGCTAAGTATCAGCAAAAATTTTATATTTCTCCAATGATCAAATATATCCAATAAATTTTACATATGTATTGGAATAAAAGAAGTTGACTTATGATATTTAAATTTATTAATTATCAAAGTAGACCACTTTAGGGTTGCCATAGGATAGCCACCGGTCAAGCAGAGGTTACCATATTTGGCACCGTATCATAAACTTTACTTTGGCTAATTCATATTTCAAAGGTAATTAAATATCTTTTTAAGTATCCCTATTTAGAATTCATATATTCTTTATTTTTATGAGGCACAGGTTAGCATATAAAACACTAAACTTGATAAGATGGTAAATGCAACCATTATTAATAGACAAACAAATCAGACTTTTACTAAACTGTTACCCAATGCTTTCTACTATAGGCCAAGAGTCAGCCAGTCTCTCTTTAGTATTCAGTGAACATCGGTTTTATATGTGATTTGTAAGATTTGATTTCATGCATTGATATTTCACCTCAAAAAAAAATAAAGTTATACCTTCTAAAATCATTATTTGTTCATTCTGAAAAAACTTATGACTACATTGATATATTGGTTATCAGTGATGTGATCAAGAACATATTGAGAAGAGAGATTATAATCAAATTCAATAAATGGATTGCAAGATGTTGAGGATGCAAGATGATTCAAAGGATAATGAATCCAACTATTTAATAATCATTTATAAAACAAATACTAAGAAGGTTGAAAAATAAATTTCCAAAACCTTTCATAAGAATTTTTCAATAAAATTCTAGCAGTTTCCAAAATTATGATTATGAACAAAGAATTATCTATATTTTCAAAAATTATCCATATATATGATTGTTTTAATTCTGAAATATGTAAATTTATAGACCTGTAGGCATGGTATTGGACAATAAGCAATATGCATCCAGTGGTGAGACAATATTTGCACAGATTCTTTACTTATTAGAGGAAAGATTTCCCCTTTTTGGGTAAGTCTTGGATAGTTTTGATAAGGACACAAGAAATTTTACAAGGCAGAATGGGAATAAATAAATTCAAGTTCTTAATTTACTCTTATAGAATTGAAAAAGACTTCTGTTCGATAAAATACTAAGAATGTTCAAAAGAAAATTAACAAATTAATTCTGCTTATACGGCTTCTTTACTTTTTTTTCAAAGATAATTTTAAAATAAATTTTATATGCAAGTAGATAAGATGATAACTGATACAGTATATCAAAATTTGGAGCATATTCACTCAATATGTATCATATCAATTCAATAGTGTCTGAAAAAATACTAAAATATTAAAATGCATTATACAAAATTGACTGTAAATGCAGTCTGAAGGGTCCTATTACATAAAAAACTGCTATAGCTTCATAAAAAATAATTGATCATTAAACTGTTTTCTGCCATTTCTAAGGAAAGTGGCCACCTTTGATTCTTATCTGCTACGAGTAATACTAAGTTCAGTATTAATTGATATTTAAGATTTTTATTATTGCACAATATGAAATTGGATTTAATGAAGAAAATCAATATATAATGAATGTTCATAGTCTGATATGTTGTAAAAATCATTTAAGAAACTCTCTAGCAAATTACATAATGACTGAATTTAGATAGTTTTGTTGAGTGCCAATACAAGTGCACTTCTATTCAGAATGACATGAATTGAAAACCCTAATGGAACTGAGTGAGTAATAATGGTCTGAAGGTGAAGTTGAAAGAAGTAGTGAATTGATAAAATGAACCAGAAGGTAGGTACTTTGTGGAGAAGGTCATTGAATAATGGTGGTTTAAGGGGAAGAGATAATTCCCCATGGTGGTATAGGGGAAATTATATTTACTATTGCAATGAGCATAGTAGGTTTGCTGAGCTATTGTAAGATTGGCATGATCTTTCATTTTAAGATAGAAGTTTTTAGGATTCGATGTCTTCAATTTTAAGATCCTTATGGGCGATGGCGTTTCGAACATACACGGGTGAAATCACACAATAAAAAAAATATTTACCAAATTTAAAGGCATAAAAATTAATTAAAAAATTCTTACCCATCTATTCTTCTGCTTGCTTGTCTAAACCACGATATTCTTTGATGTGGCACAAAATATAGCTGGGCACAGCAAGGATACCAAGAGCAATGAATAGACCATGAGCCCAAGTTTCAGCAATAGATAGTGGCTCTCTGGGTCGTCCTACATAGCCATACAAATTTCTTGTTTGAACTAAACTTTTGCGTCCAAGGTTTGGTACAGCTTTCAGAGCTCCAAACATTTTTGATTACAACAAATATATATTTAAATATATACAAATATTTTTCTCTAAGGGCGAACGCTCCGTTTTCTGAAGGTGAATAGAGTTATGGGTAATGATTGCCGTTAAACGCAGAACTCGTAATCTTCCCAATGAACACTGGAATATCAAAAATGATCCAATCAGCGTCTGTAGATGGCAAGGATTTCATACATGTACTACAGAGAAGGAGATCTTTGTGACATGCATCCAGTAAGACCACACATGCGCAGAAACTAGTACTTGTACTGTTGAGAAAAAAACTCGATATTGTTTGCTCTTTCGGCGCATGTGTAATTTTCTTTCTCAGCTTGCGAGAATGGGTTTGCATGGGCCAGACAACGCAAGCGAAGAAAGGAAAAGTTTTATGTTTGCCGTGATTTCAAAATATAGATTCAGGTATTGCATGCTTGACTGAAACTAAAAATTATACTGAAATCACTATAAATATTTAAGGAATTCTATAGCTGAAATATAAGGTACTGCAAAATGACTTTTAAAAAGTTTTGAATAAATAAATGTGCGTGCGTGTTTTGTTTATATATATATATATATATATATATATATATATATATATATATATAT
>JAPMOQ010026581.1:1906183-1952605 GCA_026543055.1 Argiope trifasciata | reverse complement strand
CTTATGGCATGTATTGTTTTGATAAATCACAATTGAAAATTTAAATCGAGTTAGCTTCGATACCTGTTTTCTCTGAGCGGAGCTCGGTCACCTGCTGGTATATATAAATTGAACATATACCCTGCGAATAAACAGCTTTTACTGTATGTTTTTTATAAGAATATTTGTATCATAATTTAGTTAAAATATTTATTGAATTGAATTGTTGAAAATAGGTTCCTTCTATGTTTGAATAAATTTGTAATTTATTATTGTTTTATGAACTTATATATTCTTTCCAGTTCAAGTACCTCCTCCAATGCCAACAGAATCTTCTAAACCTGTCATACCTGCTGTAGAATCTCTAAAGAAGCCAACTATTGATGTTATTATCCCTGTTGGTAAAGATAAGACAGAACCCATCAAAGGCTATAAGAAAGCTATGGTAAAAACTATGACCAAATCTCTCTCAATACCAAGTTTCAGTTATTGTGATGAAATTGATCTTACCAATTTAGTACAAATGAGGGGAAAATTTAAAAGCATAGCCGAGAAAAAGGGAATTAAATTTTCATATATGCCGTTTTTTATCAAAGTAAGTTACATTTTTTTATAAACATTCTTTAATTTATTTAAATGGACTAATTACTGTTCCTTTATCCTAGTTTTAAAAAATTATTTTTTATTCTTTAGGCTGCTTCCTTAGCTTTGATGGAATACCCTATTTTAAACTCTTCTGTTGATGAAAAATGTGAAAACTTGTTTTATAAGGTGAATATAAACATCTTGTGAATACCTAATTTTTATTCTATTTCCCAGAAACAAGCTCGAGCTCTGTTATGTTTAAATGTGTAATTGAAAATTTTACTCTTAAGATGAATTGTTAAATTACAATATTTTTGAAGTATATCTAGTTCCATGAATAAATTGAAGCATTCTTTAAACCCTTCAATTGAATGTCTTAAATATATGATGTTCTAACTATTCCATTCTGATTATATATTTTTTAATATTTTGTGTGTGTGTGTGTCAATGTGCTTGTAAAGGCCTTATCACACAGTGAAATTTCGTAAGAACTTTTGCATTTCTACCCTCAAAAACCAGTTAAGCAAGTTTTATAATTGACAATTCATAACCAGTTTGAAAATGTCATCGGAAATATTGTCCGCAAACGAAATTCAACCAATCATGGGAAACTTTGAAGTGACGTCACACAAGTGACATCACTTTCTTTGTCGTTTGCTGATGGAAAGTGCCAAAGATATTTTGCCGTGTGATAAGGCCTTAAAGTGCACACTTATTTTTTTAATGGCTAATCCTTTGACACCTATTTAAATTTTGTTTATTTAACTGAGCTTTTTATCTATGTAATGCCACTTTGGGCATATGTAAAATACAGTGAGATGAAACTTTAATGGGACATAAGTTTTCGATAATTTCTTTTGTGGTGTACTTTATTAAATGTCTTCCTTCCTTTGAAAATTACCATTTGGTGAATCAATCTTGTCAAACAATAGTTTTTATTTTTTAAACAATTCTGCTAATTCTGATATTTAAAATTTAAAAAAGTTTAAAGAAACCTTTATGATTCAGATTGTATCGTTTTTTAAAAACTTATATACAATTTCTTTGGTTTCCGGGGAAATTTTTCTTTCCTGCTATGTAAAGATTTGCCTGACTAATATAGAGCATTACTGAAAAAAGGGGTGTGAAATTTAGTGGGCAATTACTTTTTGGATTTTGTGATTCACTAAGGGTAGATTTTGTAAAATTTTAATTAGAATTTCAGTTTAAAAATTAAAATTCTAATGTATTTCTCATGTAATATTAAGGGATATTTTGACAAAATTAATTTTTGTAGCTTTTAAAGGTGTTTATTCAATGTTTTCCGACACACTTCTGTGAATTTGGTTGCTGCTTTTTACTTCTTATGGCCTTTGAAGATTCACATTAACTGTGTTATTAATAGAAGGATTTTCTCATTAATAATTTTCAAATCTGACTTTCTCTTATAGTATTTTGATAGATTTAATCCTCTTTTAAAGCTTCAGAAAAATACCAGCCATTTTCTTGCATTAAATTCTTGCCTGTCTCATTTGTAAACACAGTTTTTTTATGCACATTCAGAATTGACATATTTATTTGTATAAACAAACTGCTTATTAAAAGTACATATCTGATTTAAAAAGATTCCACCATTTTTATTAATTGTTTCCCCCCCCCCCCCCCCCCAAAAAAAAAGAATATGGAAAAGTGCTTCCTGCTAACTATCCCAGGAGGGGTGGAGTGAAAATGAAATATTTCTGGGTGTTTTATAGAAGTCTTGGAGTATGCAAGACTGTATGAATGACTGAATATCGTGAAATAATATGACTTTTTGGTAAGAAGTAACGAGTTTGAAAATCTAAACAGGAATTTTATTATTTACATTTTATAATTACTTAATTTCCTTCTTTAGCACTTCATATGGATAGTATTTTTTTTAACTTTTGTATATATAGAATTTGTGGCTTGTTTTATTTATTTCTGTTAATTATATGTTTTTCACATTAACACATATTAAGTAGTAGTATACCATTTATATTACTTGTAAATTTGGAATCATATTAAAATACTTTCTTATGAATTTTTTGGTAAAATATTGCAAATTACAAAAGAATGTGTGGGGCTATGGCTTTGCTTTGTTCTTTGTATGTTATTCTT
This sequence comes from Argiope trifasciata, assembly GCA_026543055.1. Classification (NCBI taxonomy): domain Eukaryota; kingdom Metazoa; phylum Arthropoda; class Arachnida; order Araneae; family Araneidae; genus Argiope; species Argiope trifasciata. The sequence continues at coordinate 1,949,923 of JAPMOQ010026581.1, read as the reverse complement.
AAAAGGGTTAAGTACTTAATTCCATTTATGGTCTCAAAAATTTTTTTTTTTTATTAACTTGTGTTAAGCAAAAATATTTGAGGGTTGGAATTAATGCCATCTAGTAATTAAACTGCATGTAAAAAGTAGAATTTTTATGAAATTTTTCTTGGATGTATTTTAATATCTGAATCATTAGATTCTTTTTTTTTTTTCTAAAAAAAAAGGTAACATCTAATAAGTATAAAATCTTAGTAGTATTTAATATTCAAACCATTGTTTATCTGATACTGACATTATTAAATGTTCATTAGATTATAACTCATAAAATTTATTCTTAAACAAATGTATATTTATATATATTGTAATCTGATTAATGGATTTATTTCGGTCCTTAATTAAGATGATCAGGTTTGTAATGTAAACTTGATTTTTATTTTGTCATTTTATAAAGGCTTCTCACAACATTGGTATTGCTATGGACACACCACATGGTCTTCTTGTGCCGAATATAAAAAATGCTCAGAATCTCAGTGTTCTACAGATTGCTTCAGAATTGAACAGGTTGCATGACTTGGGACGTAAAGGAAGCCTCAACCAAAATGATCTTAGTGGAGGGACATTTTCCCTATCAAACATTGGAGCTGTGAGTTACGGCATACATTATCTTGCGATTTATATGGATACTTTTTATATTATTTGATATTAATACAAAAATAGTATATATGCTATAGAGATTTTACTGCCTTAATAAATAAGAATTGAATATTATTATTTTTTTTTTGTTTTTTATGCATATATTATTTTTCTGTTGAAGAGTTTTTGAATTTTGTTTTTACTACCTTTTATTGTTTTTCTACAGTCCTTAGAGCAAGAACATAAAACAAATAATTTGAACATATATAGATATCTCACAAAAGAAAATTAAATAAACATGCAAAATTTGAGTTTTAAATATATTAATATTTTGAATCAAAACGGTAATTTTTAATTGATGTCAAAGTCATTGACAGAATCATGTTTTATTAGTATTACATGATTCTGAAAATTGTACAATTTGGTGTCAGAACCCTAAATTTTTAAAAATTATATCTTGCTATTTTTCTGTTTTTTTCCTCATGAATTTGATCAATAGGCCATTCATTATTTTGAAAAAAAATTTCAATATGATTTTTCTAATTATAAAAAGGCAGATTTTACTCATAAAGTGAAAAACTTAATATTTTAAAAACTTTTCCCATTAATTGATAAATTCTTTGTATTGTTTATATTTCTGATACACATGACCTTAATTTATTGCATAAAAGATTTGGTCATTTAATTGCATGAGATTCAAAAGATTTTTCAAAAATTAATTTTTATGGATATGAAATTTAAAAAGTAATATTGATAAGTGTAATATTTGCTCTTTAAAACTAATAAGGCATCATTCATAATAGTGATAAAATTAGAACGTCTAATGTACAGGAACTTGTTATAACAGGTGTATGGGGACCAGCTCCGGTTAAATCTTTAGATTGTGCAAAATATTTCTTTATTATTTTTGATCATTATTCTAGATATCTAGAATATGCTGTAGTATATTTAAAAAAATAATAATGAAGTGTATGAAAAAGTAATGGAGTGATTAACTAATAAATAATTTGAAAAATTTATATTAGATAATGGCACGGAGTTTTGTGTAGATTACTTTAAAAAATATTTAATAGTCAAAAGTATAAAATTGAATGTTCTAATTTTTATTCACTTGAGATTAAAGGTATTGCCAATTGATTTAATCAAACAATGATTGAAAGGTATAGAACTGTGTTGCATGAAAGTAAACTTTCATAAAATTTGTGGGCAGAAATTGTAAATACTCAGAGGGTTAAGCCACTTGATTTGACAGGCTGTAAAAGTATTGAATTATAACTCATTACATTTTTATATGAACTAATTAATTGCTAATCACTTATTAATATGTTATTTTTATTACTATTATTTATATTTATTTGCATCCATATAAATGGTACTTTATTATATTCAGATTTCTCCTTTTACTATAATTTCAAATCTTTAATTGAGAAGTTGCCATTTATCTTTGGAAAAATGATTTTATTGAGGAATGCTTGTTTTCTTGCAATATTAATTTGACTATACTTTATATTTATGACTAAAACTTTGAGACTAATATTAAACTTTTGATTTCAGATTGGTGGTACATATGCAAAACCTGTTATTCTTTTTCCTGAAGTTGCAATTGGAGCTGTTGGCAAAATACAGGCAAGTATTAAAGCTTTTGCTGGAAAAAATGTGTTTATAATATGCATCAAATAATTAAAATTTTAGCATTTATTTTTCCTTTTGATATTTCTATGACATTCCAAGATTAATTGAATGCACCAGATTAGTCGTATTGTTTTAATGATGCGCGAATTCTTGGTACATAAAATAATTTTTTACTTTTGATAAAATTTTATTCAGATTAGTGATATTCACTTTGAATAGTTCTTCAGTGTTTTTTGGCATTGAATTGACAATAGCTGATATTTCAAACGTATTTGTTAAAAATTAAGAGACATTTCATTTAAAATATATATTGTAAAAAAAAAAAAATGGTAAAGATTTAGTATGATAGGAATATTTATTGTTGATAAGTGTAATGCAAGGTATAATAAAGTTGAAAAAGATTAAGATTTTTTTAAATTTGTCATTAACTTATAAGTTTTAATTGATATAATAGTATATCACCTAGAAATATATATTTGATGAAAAGAGAATTTTGTTGAAAATTATATTTCAAGAAATGTTATTGGACTACTTGAGATATTTTAAAATGCTAACTCTGTATTATGCAAATTGTTGAATGATTTGAAAGAAAGGAAAGTTTTTACTTGACTTAAATTGCATATATTTATTTCAGGCTCTTCCAAGATTTGATTCAAATGAGTGTGTTGTGAAAAGGCACATTATGCAAGTGAGTTGGACTGCAGATCACCGCGTGATAGATGGTGCAACAATTTGTAGGTTTTCAAACTTGTGGAAATCTTATTTAGAAGATCCAGCAATTATGATTTTGCATTTAAGATAATGATATTTCATATGTAATACAAATGCCATCCACTTTGAAAGTTTAAAATGTCTTATTACTCAAAATAATTTTTGCTTGTTTTTCCATATTGCCATTTTTAATTGTTAAGTGCAATTTGGGTTTGCAATGCTGTTAGGTAAATTTATTTTTCAGGCAATTTTTTAAGAGCAGCTTTATTGTATTCAACTGTCAGCTTTTTTAATTTTACGGTTGTGGAAGATTTGAAGTTACAAATATGAATTGGAATTGTTTTCATACTTGTTCAAATGATGTTGCTATATATTTTTCATTCAGAAAGTTCCTTGGTTCCAGGAAAATCAAATATAAAGGAAGTTAAAAGATTCCAGTTGTTTTGATCAGTAATTATTCTGCATTTCTCATTTTGGAAGTATCTGAATCTTTTTTTTTTTAAGTTAAAAGTTCTATATTAATATATTTGCTCTAAAAATATGAATGTATTACAAATGATCTTTTAATATATTTTTGTCTTATTCTCCATAGATTAAATTAATTATTGCACTTAAAAGTTAAAAAAAAATGTGCCAAAGATTTAATGAAAAGTTGTTTGTTGTAAAACAGATTATTAATATATTTGGAAAAATTCTTTAAACTTCCTCTGCTTATAATATGTAGCCTTTCCTGGAGTTATAAAAACTCATTTATACTGTTTGTTATTTTTTGTTGTTGATTTATGATTGTGTGATTTTCTAAGCATTTGTTCCTTGTATGTGTATATTTATATTATCCTTTATATAATGTGGTAGATGCTCAAAAACTTATATATCTATTATTTAAAAATTCAGTTCATCTCCAACCGATCAAATATCTTTTTACAAGTAAGTTGGCTGTTAGATTCCTAATTAAAAATATGTTAAAAATTTATAGGCCGAAGGAAGCACCTATGAAATTTTTATCTTATTTGAGTTGTCAAATGCTTTATTTGAATGCTTAATTGTAATCTTACAGGATCGAGTGTAATATTGAGTCATATGTTTTCTATCCTTAAGTATGTTCCTAAAATATTTACTCATTAAAAAAATGGTATCATTATTATTTTTTAAAAATCTTTGCAATCCTTAAAATGCATTGAATCATTTCACAACATTTTATTTCTGCTTTAAATTAATAAAACTGAAAAGATTTATGATATATATATTTTTTTCAATATAAAGAAATTTAGATGCTTTTCAATGGCTTATATTAGAAACATATAAATTGAAAGCTATTTTTTCAATAAAAATAATAGAACAGAAAACATTAAAATTTTTTTAATGTTTAAAAATTTTTTAATGTTTCATTTTATATTGATTTGTTTATCCTTCATGAATATATTAAAAATTGCTGTAGAAATTTTTATTTCCTAGTCATCTGAAACTGGCAAATTTTTGCATTTACATATTGTTCTGCTAAATTTAAAAATCATGTTATAATAAATGAATAACATTTTCAAATCACGCATTTAATTTTCTTTATTTCTAAGCACTGCATTCAGAATTCAGGATTTAAATTTGTGCTAAAGTGTTTTACAAATGTTTTAAATATTAGAAATCGTGACTTGCATTTATAAGAGTTATATTTTTATAGTCTATATGATACTGTTCCTTTGTCTGGATATAAATAAAATTATTTTTATAGCAAGTTCGTTTCATTTTCTTAGTTCATGTATAATATTTTAACAAACTTTTCAGCCATAAGATTCTAAAGGAAACTGACCTTTCTTAGAAGGTATAAATAGTCAGTGCTAATAAAGTTCTTATTTCAAATGATGCTAAATCATGTTTAGTGCCCTTAATTTACATAAATGAATTTTCTTTTTTAAAAAAAGTTTTTCTTCTATAAATATGCACTTGTTGCTTATATTTTAACCCTTGCTTTTGGATGGTGACAGTTGCTCACCATTTAAGACGGTGCATAATTTTTAGCATTTTATTCATTTTTTAAAATTTAAGTTTGATTGTTAAATATATTTACTGAGTAATATGAAGAAGCAAATTAATTAGATTGGAGAATTCAACTTAAAACAATATATATATATATATAAATTTATTTATTAGGTTGGGGAAAAAGACATCCATTATTTTTACGTGAACTTCAAGACTTTATTTAGCATGATTCGGATTGCCCGATTTCGGTTAAATATGCACCGTTATATTGTTCAATTTGTTGCTCGTTTCAAAGGTAGCTTCATAATGCCTCTCTCATAGAAGTCTTGGTCCCTGTTGACCAAAAAACATGATGGGTTGAATTTCCATCTGCGAAACAGTTGGCCAAACGGAATGAAATCGACTCTTTAAACGGATGGTGACTGGAGATGAGAAATGGGTCTCATACGACAACATAGAACGAAAACGATCGGGGTCAAAGCGCGGTGAAGCAGCTCAAACGTTGGCCAAACCTGGATTAACGGCCAGGAAGGTTCTGCTAGGAATTTGGTGGGACTGGAAAGGTATCGTTTATTACGAGTTGCTTCTGCATGACCAAACACTCTATTCGGATCTCTACTGTCAACAACTGACTTTAAAGCTAGCGATGAACCAGAATTGGCCAATTTTGTGTCCCATCAGGACAATGCTAGACCATACACGTCTGTAGCGACTCGCCAGAAACTCTGAGAGATTGGTGGGAAGTTATGATGCATTCACCATAGAGTCTGGACCCGGCAACAAGCGATCATCATCTTTTTTTATATTGCAAAATTTTCTTAGTGATAAGAAATTGGCATCAAGAGAAGACTGGGAAAGTCGTTTACAAGAATTTTTTGTCAGTAGGGGCCAAGACTTCTATGAGAGAGGCATTATGAAGCTACCTTTAAAATGGCAACTCATTGTAGAACAAAACGGTGTATATATTTGACCTAAATCGGACATTCCGAAAAATGTTGAATAAAGTCTTGAAGTTCACTTAAAAATAATGGATGTCTTTTCCCCAACCTAATATTTCAGAGAAATAAACAATTTTTTGTATAAAGTAAATAATTATGCGTTGAATTACTTTTCTGAATGCAAATATTTAATACTATCCACTTTTGATGATCTGCTAGATTGTTAGAAAATATTGTTCATGTTTTGTTTTAGGTTTTATAAATTATTACTATTCAGGTTTTTTTAGAAAAAATTCAACTTGAATGAGGCATTAAAGAAATCCTATTTCATACTTTTACTTCTGTTTTATACATAAATCTTAATGGAATTAAGTAATAAAAATCACAATCACATGATGGAAATTACAATATTCAGCATCTTGTTGGCTTATTCTCTTCATTTCTTCTCTTACAAAATATGCAATGGATTCCAAGATGGAATGCTGCATTTTATTGTTTATGTCCAATACTATGCTAGTTGACTTTAACGAAAAAATAGAAAGTATTATTCAGCACTCAGGATTCAGTTCTCAACAGCTTTCAGGCACATAAACAAAATGATAAATATGATTCTTAAATATTGAAATGAATTGTCAATAAATAAACAGTATCTTCATTTCTGAACAGTCTGTAAGAACATATAAGTAATAATTTATGTTACTGGCAAAATTTAAAATCTAGCATTTTATAGGTCTAATTGTCCAGAATATTAGGTTATTAATATATATTATATAATTTGCTTTCATTAATATTAGATCTCTTTTTATTTAATACATCCCCTACAAAAATAGAAAAGGTAATGACATTACCGACGTCCAGGTCTGGTAACTGAAAGTTGGCGTTCACTATCTATCATAAAAGAAATGTATAGAAGAGTGCCATCAAGGATAGTTGAATCTCCAGAAACTTTTGGTTTGGAAGTTGGTTCATGTAGTGATTGGAGAAACTGAATCTTCCTAAAATTGAACTTCTGCAACATTTCTGTAATTCTGATTTAGTTTTTAAGAGAATACAATACACATAATATTCCAATAAAACTTCGACAACATATTGCTTGCATTTGCGCGTAAGTTCTAGGAACTATACAATCATCTAAAGCAGGGGTCTCCAAACTTTAAAGCCTTCGGGCCATAAGGATTTTTTCAGTATGTTCCAAGGGCCATGTTCCAAATCCTTTTGATTCTGATATTGAAACCCTGGCTCCGGAAGTCCAAGTGGAAATTATTGATTTACAGTGCAGTGATATGATTAAGAACAAATATCAAAATTCATCTTTGTTAGAATTTTATAAGAGCCTTCGCTCGTGGGTTGTTTTCTTTTTTTGGTACTACTTACTTGTGTGAGAAAACGTTTTCCAAGATGAAGAACACAAAGAATGTTTACAGATCTCAATTAACCGATGAGCATCTTAAATCTCTTATAATAATTAGTACAAGTAGAATTGATTCACAACTACAAACTATTGTCAGTGGAAAATCACAATTACATAAATCTCATTAGTGTTTTTGTTTTACTGTGATTAGTGGGATTCAATTCAATTATTTGTTAGTTATTAATATGCTTAAGCTTAGTTTTCTGCGTCATCATTTCTGTCGTTAAGTTTTACCTTGCTGGTAAATAAAACCGAGTAATTATCATTCTGTGTTTTCTTCTTCAACTTTTCACAGCAATAGTAACAACAATAAATCATTGGCTGTCGCGGGCCGGATTGATGGCACTGGCGGGCCGGATTTGGCCCGCGGGCCATAGGTTGGAGACCCCTGATCTAAAGTATAAAAAAATATTTTCGGATCTATTTACCGTATCATAGTTTAACCACCCAATAACTCGCCAAGGAGACGCAACAGATTCAATATTGATGCTAAGTTCAAGCTAGGCTTTAATATTTCGTAGCAATTGTATATAAATGTAATTCAAGTCTTTCTCTGAGGTAATAGTTTTACTAGAGAGTGTGCGAGAAAGTTTTAAGGGAACCAATTCTATAAATTTGAGATTTTAACTAAACATTTAATAAAATCTTAGCGTTTTTTGCTGTCACTTCCAAAAATGTTTTAGTACATATTATTTTGTACCATCTTAGTTTTCAAAAAATTATCTTTTCATATGTATTAAAAATTTTATGGTATAAACATATTTTCTATGTTTAATCAGTTTTAAAACAAAATATTTCAATCACATTTTCTGACATTAAACTTGAGAATTCTGAACGAATATTAAACGAATTACGTGATACAATAAATAGTTTCTTTCATGACCATTCTGAAAGAACACCAAGTGTTACAAGTCTAAAAGAATACTCAAATCTAATACATAAAAATGAATATTTGTTTGAAGAATAGAATAAATACTATTCATACTTCTCCTTTATATATCCTTCAATTTCAATGAATGTCTTCATTGTCGACAAGATAACAAACATCCTTCTCAATTAAACAAGGTAACTATTTCAAAAGACTATTTCTTCTGCGGCCGAAATGCGCTGGGTACCAGATAGTTCTCTAATGAAAATGAGTCGTTTTAGACGCCCCCCCCCTCCCCGAACCAATAGAAACCCAAATTTGACACGAAATTGCAATCGTGATCGCATTCCAAATTCAATATATTTTAATCATTGCATTTTTAAGATTTCGTGTTTATATATTTTTAAAATTAAACACTGACGGACTGACAATCTTTTTAATTACAGCTCAATTTGATTGGTGTCTACAATATTCGAGTTAATTTTGTACACCGCATTTTATCTCTGTTTTCATTCTAACTCTGTTTTGTAATTATCGTGTTGACTTCTATTCGAGCTGCCGGACAGATAGATTTCCTTTTCTTTTGTCGCTTCCAATTTAACAAGAAACCTACAAATTTAATGCAAAAGTTATGTATAGAATTTGACGGTTTTTCAAACGCGGTCTTTAAAAAACCGGTGTTTTAAAGTAAATTTATCACATTCGAAATCCAGTTTTTAAATTTAAAAGAAAAAAACCAGTTTACCGGAGCGACTTGATATTTCTCTTCTTCAAAAACAAACAAATATTTTGAATTTTATCGGCTGGAACCGATTCGTCAAGCAGCTTAGATGTCAATTTATTAACAAGTGAATGTATGTTTAAAATTCAGTTAAACGAATTAAAAAAAATTTAAACTCTGAAATATTGTTTTTTTTTTTTTTTTTTTTTTAAAAGAAGCCATAGAAACTACAGTTCATGTTTCTTGAAGACCCTGAAGAAGTATTTACAAATCCAAAGATACTGAAAGCTGAATTTTCATTATTTGAGACAACGAATAAAATAACTTAGTTTTTTTTATTTGATGTCATTAAAATTATTAAACCAAGCTCAGTAGCTGATGAACGAGTATTTTAAACTTCAGGCAATATTGTGTCCAAAATAAGAACAAGATTTAGCAACTGTTCAGTCTATATATACTTTTTAAAATTCTATTTTCTTAAAAGAACTTAAAATTAATGAAAATAATATCAATATTATTTGAAATTCTTGTTTGAGTTTTCGTTATCTTGTGTAATATATATATATATATATATATAATCCTTAATTTTTTTATATTTGAACTTTAAAATATAATTTTTTTAATATTCTAATTAAAATTTTTTTTGTGTGTGTTTCAACTTAACTTTTATATTTTAACTTTTTTCATAGATTTTAACTTTGCTACTGATTTCGTTTTTTCGTCATTTTACATAAATTAAATAAAGAATTTTCCCTTTTCTATTATTATTATTTATTTATTTTACAAAAATTCAAAAATCGGCTAAAACCGGTTTTTCAAAAATTCGGTTTTTGTATAAACCCTAGTCATATACCGAATTTCACCCACCTACTCAAATTGGTTTGTCACAAAGACATACGGGAACAAGTCAAAAAATTGGTTTTTCGAATGCAAAGGGTATCTAAAATGTGGAGATTTTTCAAAATCCAGTGTTCGAATTTTTTAATGTATGCAATACCTTTTCTATGCTTCGTAAATAAGGAAGTAAAATTCTTCCAAGCAAAATTATTTCCATTCTTTATTTGCTCTTTTCTCATCAAATTACGACAATGATAAATAAAATACTAAAAACCGTTGCCATTTGAGACAGCTCATTCCATGAATTCGTAACCAATTCTCAGCTCTTTGTCCGACATTTTCTTCTTTTCGATAAAAGTTACAGATCTTGAAGAAGAAAAATGATTTTTTTTTCCACCCAGAACAATCTACAAATAGAAAATGTTTCATGAGCTCGAAAGAGAGGATTGAATTTCCGAAAAGTTAGTTTTCTGTGTCGCACATTACGAAATGAAGGATATCAATAATTGATTTGTTCTTTGCTTCATTCTTTTTTGTTTTTTTATGTGAAGCTACTTTTTTTTTTTACTGTAAAGAGGAATCATTTATAAAAAAGATATTGTCCAGTGTCGTATTGTTATGACTAATTTTTGATAAAAAAATTATACTTTATTTCTTACTCACTTTTTAAAAAAAATATTTTAACAATCTGTGTTTTTTCAATTGCTCATTGAACTACACCTGAACATTCGAAATCGTATATTTTTATTCCATTTGATTATATTCTCATTTTTGGAAAAATTCTGAGAAATATTTCAAAATATCTTTCTAATTTAAGTATAAATTTATCATTCTACAAATGAAAATTGTATGAATTGAAATTGCTTAAAGGGATTGATTATGAATATTTGAATCTAAATATTTTCCTAATTTAATCACAATATTGTCATTCAACAAATTATAAATTTAATATTAATACATCTCAAAATGTTTTTGAATTTTAAAAATATTGATTGCTATTATAATAACTGGTCAATGCATATCATTACTTTTAATTTTTAGGTTATAATTCATGTGAAAATTAAGGGATGCTCGTTGTTATTTTATACTAACTGGTACTCGGGGCGTTGCTGCCGCCGAAAAAATATTAAGTGCATTTAATCGATAATTTGGCAATGTTTTATCGAAATAGGATGAACGGTACGAAAGTATATAAAAACGATAACAAATATTCATTTTTATATATTAGATTTGTGTGTTATTTTAGAACCAGCGGGTGACCGAGCTCCGCTCGCAGAAAACAGGTATCGAAGCTAACTCGAAGATTTAAATTTTCAATTGTGATTTATCAAAACAATACATGCCATAAGAAAATTTGTGAAACCATTGGTGAAAAGATAACCGGTTAAAGTGCACCATTGTAAACTATTCTAAACAAAGTTAGAGTTTGGAAAGGGAACTATTCTATACAAAGGTAAAGTAAAGGTAAAGATTGAAGTGTGTTGAAGTACAATATTTTTGACAAATTTATTTAGAAAAACCAAACATACCGGGTGGCCAGAAATAAAACACCCCTACTCTGACCTCCCTGGATATCGAACTACTCAGTGTAAAGGCTTGAAAATTTGTGGACATACTATTCAAAAAATGGGGAAACGGATTTCACGAAAAAAAAATTTAGTTCCAGAAATCACCGATAGGTGGCGCTGTACCACTGGACGTATGCTGAAAAGACACAAAAACACGTTTTAAACACATTTTATTTGAAAGTACCAAGCATACATGAAACAAGGACGTTATCGATGCAGGGAATGCTGCTCAATATGGTTCCCTTCCTGAAGATGTAAAATGTGAAGTCTGTGGACAGCTTGTTCAACTGCGGATCGTAACTGGTCATCTGAGATGCTTCTCACATGCAGACTGATACTCTCTTTCAAATCTGCCAAGGTTATCAGACGTTCTCGATAAACAAGGTTTTTTAAGTGTCCCCAAAGCCAAAAATCACACGGATTAAGATCCGGTGAACGAGATGGCCAAGTTGTCGGAAACGCGCGACTGATTATTCTGTCAGTGGTGAAATGTTGGCGAAGAAACTGTTGCACAGGGAGTCCAATGTGTGGAGGTGCTCCATCTTGCATAAAAGTAATGGTGTCAAGGCATTGGCGCTGCTGCAAATGGGGTACAACAAATGTTTCGAGCATCCTTTTGTACCTGTTGGCCGTCACGGTACATGTCTCAAGGCCATTGGAAGTAACCTCTTCGAAAAAGAACGGTCCAAGGATGAATGTGGCTGTGAATCCACACCAGACTGTAACTTTCGGTGAGTGGAGTGGAATCTCTTGGAAGGTACGGGGGTTTGTCGTGTCCCATATGCGACAGTTATGGGTGTTCACTGTTCCACTGAGGTGGAAATGGGCCTCATCGCTCCACAGAATCTGCCACGGCCACGATGCATCCACTTCAACTCTAGCAAGAAATGTCAATGCAAAGGTCAGTCGCATCTCCCTGTCTGTGGTCAGCAATTGTTGATTAGGGCGGATTTTGTACGGGAAACAATGCACCATTTTTCTGAGTACGTTCCACACTGTGCTATAGGGAACACCCAAGTGTCGTGACACTGCACGTGCACTACTGCAGCCTAAAACATTATCCATTGACTGTTCAACAATACCGGTGGCAACATCTTCAACGACATCTGAACGAACCGGTTTGCGTCCTCGACCAGGCTGAACTCCAAGATGTCCAGTTTCCTCGAATCGAGCGATCATTCTCCTGAGAGCTTGTGGAAGCAATGGTCCCTTACGCAAATCCTTAAGTCGGCGAAACTCTCGAAGTGCTGCTGGAGCATTTCCTTTATTCTCGTAAAACAACTTCACAAGCAAAGCGCGTTCTGGCAGCGTGACAGCCATCACTAATAAGAATGACATTCCCCACCTTTTAACTTCTTTTATACCCAGAACATGGCTTCTAACCATGCTTTATGCAAATTTTTCTGGTTACAGTATGAAATTGCAGTTACAACGGGAGTTCTAGCTTCTTTACTATTTTTATTTTCCATAAGGGGCAGAAAAATTAAAAAGGAAGCATGGAAGCATTCCATTCCGCATAAACATTTTAATTTTTATTATTATTTGTGTCTTTTGATCATAGTTCCAGTTGTGCAGCGCCACCTATCGGTGATTTCAGGAACTAATTTTTTTTTCGTGAAATCCGTTTCCCCATATTTTGAATAGTATGTGAACAAAATTTTGAGCCTTTACACTGAGTAGTTCGATATCCATGGAGGTCAGAGTAGGGGTGTTTTATTTCTGGCCACCTTGTATATACATACATAAGAAACATGTGATAAACCTATAACAGCATAAACATAAAACTTTATTAGTTCGCCAAATTGGCTATAGATGGAAGCACGTTACCGCTTGAAAATTTAAGTAGCCATTATGGCGAACTAATAAAGTTTGAAATATCCTATCTGTAACTCCGAACTGCTCGACCGTAGCACTTCAAAACCGGCGCCAATCGATTCCTCGTGGCCGAAAACTCCAGACCCCCAAGTTTACCGGAGTTTATTAATTCTGGGGCGATTTTCGACTTGGCAACCATTCCTCGTATTATAGTATTAGATAGCGTTAGATGTGATAAAAGATTTCTCAATCATTAGATTGTAGAACTTGGTGTTCTTTCAGAATGGTAATGAAAGAAACTACTTATGGTATCTCCTGATTCGTTTCAAATTCTCTCAGAATTCTCAAATTTAATTTTAGAAAATGGGATTAAAAATTTTCTTTTAAAATTGAAACATAGAAAATAAATTTATACCATAAAATCGTAATTATTGTTGAAAAGATAACCTTTGAAAATTAAGATGGTGCAAAATCATTTGTATTACAATATTTCTGGTGGTTACTGCGAAAAACGCAAAATTTAATTCAAATTTAAAACCTCAGGGTTGGTCTCCCCAACATTTCCTCGCATCATCTGTGATAAAGTTGTTACCTCTACGAATGACTTGCTATAGCTACAAAATATTAACCTTTAACTTGAATTTAGCAATTTTACAGAATCTGTTGTGTCTTCCCGGCCAGTTATTTGGAGATTAATCCATGGTAAATAGATACGCTTGAGATACAATTTTTAAAAATTTTTTTAGACAATTGTACTATGCTTATAATAATCCCGTAGATGTAAACAATAAGCTGTCCCAGTTTCATTACAGTCGGATGAATGGTTTAGGAAGGCGTAAGACACATACACAACACCACTTCATGCCCCTGCAACTATAACCATCTGGTTATTTAAACAGTGTAATGAGCATAAGACACATACAGACAAACATTTATTCTTATTTATCTAAGATTTTTAAGTAGCAATTTTATTGCTTTGTAATCGGAACCGGCTGATATTTTGAATGGACATTAAAGTTTGGTCCGTTTGAATGGAATTTGCTTTCTTGACTTTTTGCAAACAAGTATTTAACTCATTAATCTCTACAACAAAATCCTCTTGAAGAGTGAGTGATACGGGCTGCTTTACGAGGTCCGTCCCAAAGTGTTGCTTCGGAAACGGGACGTTAATGTAACTGAAATAATGAATTCCTTTAGAATGAAAAAGTTTCGGCACAGAATGCTGAATTGCCGGTAAAACATGGGTTTAGTTTAGCTAGGCTATATTAACTTCTCGTTTTGAAGCAACAGGAGGGCTATTTTGGAACTGACCACGTCATTTTGAACCGCTGTCAGATGACAAGGAATACACCTGAGCTGGCACTTTCTCTCTAAATTTCCACACCACACCAGTGGGGAGGACATTTGGCCTTGACGGATTTAACGTGTACCAGACCCGCTGACACGGCGGTTCTTCGGTGGAATTGGCCCTCGAACCTGCAACCATCCGGTACCGAAGCGCAGACCTTACCACCAGGCCACCGGGGCCTCGGTAAAACATGGGAAGAAATTGATTTACATTTATCAAGGAATAAAATGCATTTTTTAAGTGCTCGTAATATAAAGTGATGAATCGCTTGAAGCCCATGAGTAGCAAGCGATGGTGTTGAGAACAGTATATTTCGATAACAAAATGCAGGATTCAAAGATAATTCAAATCCGTTTTCCCTCTCTCTGGTTGATTTTGATGCTTTTAGAGTGGCGACGATTCGGGCTCAGATGCCATTTAATGCAGAACTTTCGATGCTTCTCTCCAGAAAAGAATCGACCTACTTTCACTGCAAAGATATTATTATGCATGGAGCAGCAAACAGTTTTAGCATATAGATGGAAATTTTAAAAATTCTCTTAAACTCTCACAAAGATAAAATACGCTAGTATCGGCGTTCAGAGAGTATATAAATCTGAAACGTCTAAATATTTTTTTAACAACTCTTTAAATAATTAAAACAACCCTTTAAAAGAAAAATGTCAAATATCTACCAATGTAATCATAATGTATATTAACCGAAATGTGTGCCCAAGTAATTTTACCTATGGCAAAAGTAATTATTATTTTCATAAATATATTACATTGGGGAATAAGTTCGTAGCGTTTTTATATTTACGTTGTTTCCCAACGATTTTTTTTTGCCTTTTGACAAAGTGTATAGTATTCATTCGAAAGAGCTCTTTCTGCTCTACAAAACTGTGCCAATACTCTTTTTGGGTAATTTAATTTTTAATTAATTTTAAGGCTTAGAAATAAAATATTCAGGAGGTAATTTTTGACACCTGCTCTTCTTCACATTTCATCCATGCCAAAAAGTTGCTGAAGCAGCACGGGACATTTACAGCGAATATGGAGAAGGTGTCATAAGCAAGACTGCAGTACAGAAATGGTCAAGCCTGACCTCCATCCAAAGAAGACCATGATCCGCGTTTGGGGGGGGGACTGGGAGGGCATGGTGTACTGGAAAATGCTCGAAAGGAATGTCACGGTCACCAAGGAGCTCTGCGCAGCCCAGCTATATCACGTGAAAGAGGCTATGCGATAGAAAAGACCACATTGACAAAGCCAAACCATACTCCTTCAAGACAACGCCAGACCCCATGTTGCACAAGTTGTCAAAGCCACACTCCAAGAGTTTGAATGGAGGTATATATATTATATTAGGTATTATATATTAAGTATATATATATTTAAAAAAGAGTGTTGATGCCAGAAACTTCAAAGTTTGCACAATTTTAACTGTTTAATATCCACGTACTTTTAAGCTTCACTCCCCTTAATATCGAGGTTTTTTCGGCGTCTCGCTGAGAGGAATGGACTCTTCCAAGCTCGAGGGTAGTTACTGTCTGCCATTGTTTAACTTTGAACAATTGCTTCTCTTTTTTTCGACAACGGCTTGCCTTTACCACTGGCCAACTTGCAGCGTCAGTCCTTCTAGGATGGAAACAAGAAGCCTTCAGTTCAGACCGTGGATTTGTGCGAACTGAACCATTAGGCGGACGTTATTTTTACAATGCAGGAGATGAAACAGGATTATTGTTCAGATTTATCTCCATTTACGAGAAAGTGCGATTTAATAATGTAATTTTAATAACACTTTAATAATGTAGTTTGCATTAATCGAATCACAGTTTTTGGCTGCGGTAGCCTGCTGGTAAGGTCTCGGCTTCGGAACCAGAGGGTTTCGTGTTTCAGAGACTCGATTCCACCGAAGAATCGTTGTGTGAGGGGGGTCTCTTGCTCTTTAAATCTGTCAGGGCCAAATGTCCTCCTGCTGGTGTGGTGTGGAGAAGGGGTGACAGCTCAGTTGTCATCTGACCATGGTTCAAAATGACGAGGTCCGTCCCAAAATAGCCCTCGTGCTGCTTTGAAACGAGACGTTAATATAACTAAACTAAAACAATTACAGTTTGATACATCTGCTGTGTCTCTCAATAAGCTGTTTAAAAAAAAAACCAGTGTAGTCTATTTTATTTATTAAGATATTCAATGTGCAGAATGTATGCCCCCCAAAACAAGTGAAAAGGAATTTTTTTTTCTGGCAGAAAACTTTGTTTCATTTCAGATTTCTGGGAAAGAAAACAGCCAATCGCATCCACAACATGAAAACATTTATTTATACAGAAGCACCAAATACAACACTAACAGACTGAATGTGTTTTATTCCTTTTCATAAGCTCAGTGAATAGAACAAACGATACAAATCAGTCTTTTTCACAATCATTACAGAAGATACTATTTTCTACAAAGGGACAACAGAGAGGGTAAACTAACAGTAAAACTTACAAGCAATATGTTTAAAAAACACATTATTTTTACATTTATTGTAGAACAACACGGATACAAGAAGGTCAGCGATTAACCGCTGACTCATGCAATTCGGACATTGTTATTTCAATGTCAGTTAGAAACAATTTGAAGCTTCGGTTGTGACTGAAATAAAAAATGGAGTTGCTATTGGAATAATATAATTTTGATTATACATAATTAAGAAAGGAGAAGACTAGAGGAATATATGAATAAACACCCGTTGGCAACAGTATAATTTTTATTATATATATGAATAAACGACCGTTTTGCAATAATATAATTTTGATTATATATACAAATAATATATTTTTGTTTATATATATAAATTATATAATTTTGATTATATATAGTTACGAAAGAAGGAGACTAGAGAAATATATGAAAAAATGGTCTGACACCCGTTTTGCAATGTGTATAGAAAAAGTATAACAAATTCAACACATCAACTACCTTAGGGTTCAGTTGGAGCGAGCACACTCGTTGCCAACTTGATAGAGATGATATTTTACAGAAAATGTTCAATACAAAATATTTTTTTGCTGTCATTTCAGAAATTTTTTAAACTTTGTTATGTAAAATATTCGGGTTATCCCAAAAAGATAAATGTTTATTTTCCTAGATATTGAAATTAGATAAACACTTTTAACTATAAAGTTTCATTAAATGAGGCATGCAATTATGCCAAAACGCTGTGGCATCTGTAGAGTTTGACAATAAAAAAATACAAATATTGAACTTTCATGCTATATTTATAATTAAAAAAATTATCAGTAAGCAAATTGTTCCTCTTACACTCATCTATTAACACATAGTTTCAAGGTTATATTTATAAAATAATTATAATAAAAAGGCAAATCTATTAACGTTGACTACTTTTTCGCATCTCTTACTGGTGTTTGAAAAAGGTTTTTTTTTTTTTTTTTTTTGCCGAATATTTCAGGGTTGATACAAATATTAAATAGTTAGAATTGCGAAATTAGAGAATATATTTATTAAATTAAAAAATAATCAAACGATATGTAAAAAGAACTATTTTCAAAATTTGCTTAGAATTAGCGATTTTTACTTTTAAAAAATCATATTCAAATAGCAATTGCCTGTATGGGATTCGGCTCATAGTTTGAGATATCAAGGCTTCTTGATTTCGACATTAAGACGACAGATAGTTTATTACACATCAAAGAACTTAAATGATCGCGTAAAAAAATTAATAAATATAAAAACAGACCGTCTGGGATGAAATTCACCAAAATCCAGGAGTTCCATTTTTAACCTTCATCTTCTTCATGTGATGAGAATTAGCAGACACGTTTGGAAGCACTGTCAAATGTAATGTCAGACACAATTTCATTCAGCACTGACAAATACATCGATCACAATTTAGTGCAGTGCTGTACGAAATGAGACAGTGCTAGGAGTTCCTGAATATATTACAGTGGAGCAAATACACGTGTGGAAGCACTGTCAAAAGTAATTTCAGACATAATTTCATTCAGCACTGTAAAATATATGATCACAATTTAGTGCAGTGCTGTACTAAATGAGACAGCACAACGAGTATCTGAAAATACTACAGTGCTTATCAACAGAAAATTGCCACTAC
Organism: Argiope trifasciata; assembly: GCA_026543055.1. Classification (NCBI taxonomy): domain Eukaryota; kingdom Metazoa; phylum Arthropoda; class Arachnida; order Araneae; family Araneidae; genus Argiope; species Argiope trifasciata. Next base: position 1,931,389 of record JAPMOQ010026581.1, on the reverse strand, counting down.
TGATGAGATTCTCATCTGAAAAATAGACTTACTTCAAAAATGATCGTATTGGCAATGAATGCTTCAAGCTCGGTCACAGTTAAATTTTTCAATCAAAATTACATATCTCCGAAGGATTTAAAAAAAAATTTCTGTCTGAAGAAAGACTCAAATGCAAAATTTTAGCCAATACCTGAGTGTAACTGTCTATAGAGTTCTACGAATGCTGTTAGGAATTCATTTATCAGGATTAAGTATTCTCTGCACTATTGTTTTCGAAATGACGATTGGCCGAGAGCCCATGAGATAAGGATAATATCTTTAAAAATAAATATTTTGCCATAATGCCACATATGGCATCTTTCTTCCCACCAAAAGTAAAGGCAGCCTACAGTCACAGAATCATTCTCTAGATAATAGAAGGATGCCTGGAAATGTCAAACCTATGCTTTCTTAGATAGCTGGCACATCAAATATTATGATTATACGCTGCAAAATCAACAGCAGTGCAAAGCGTTTTTCATTAATAAATTACTCAATTCTTTTAGAAAGTATTAATATCATACACAAATTGTGAATAAAGAATATTCTTTTTTTCCTACAACATTACTTCTTTAAAATGTTTTAAAAGTTAATTTTTCTTATAAATAAAGTCGAAATTGAAGCTGAACAACAATGTATGTGTTATTTGTAAAGACATTTCAATTTCTGATTATTGGATTATGTCCAACTAGACTGTCAATATTTCTATATTGAATGAATCTTCATTTTTAGAAGAATATCTCCTTCTAAAATTTTTATTATTCTAAATTTAGAAAACAAAAAAAAAAGCATATATCCGCAAACTTAACTGATGAGAGTATGCAAATTTGAGTGTGCTAAGATGAATGTAAGAAAAAAAAATCGTTTAAATAATATTTTTATGTTTAGTCAGGGATAAAAAATTTCATTAAATTTTTTTTTATTGTCAATCTCCTTAGAAGCTAGTGTCTTCATCCCATGTCCCACATCATTTAATAAGATTTTGTAATTGAAAGTACACACCTAGTACAATTTGTAAAGTACATGCCTGGATGCAATATTTCGGATAATAAAAGATTAATTCAATTTTTTTGGACACCTCATATATTAGCTTCAAACTGGGGGAATTACGATCACACTGAGTATATAACGATGAGAAAGGTAATTGTTATTCCACTATAAACTCCATAATGGAAAGCATTAGAGAAATGATAATTTTATCTATATCTAAGCATTTGGCAATGGTGTTGGCTGGAATTGTGCCAATGTGTAGGTTGAATTCCACCAAGGATCGAACCTACGATGTGTGGGTTTGAAAACCAGTAACTTATCCATTTGACAAAAGCGTACGCTACTGTCTAGTGGCTGTTACTGGCTTATTAAGACGTCACCACAAACATTCCACAAATTGTCGGTAGCCATTAAAAAGAAATGTGAAACCCTACGTGCAGAAAGGAATGTTATTGGGCAGTTCCTAGACTATTCTTTGTGGCGAAAGGAGTCAGATGACACAACTAATTGATGCCAATATCCAATGAATATAACAGGCCAGTGATAGTTATATACTTTTTCATACCTGGATTGATTACTATCAAATAACAAAAATTTCCTTCCTTGAGTAAGTTGCGCTCAATAATGCAAGGCAGCAAGATCCCCAGTTAAGAATTTAGAATGCTAGACAGGCTATCTGGAACAAACATTGGTATCATAACTCATTAGAGTAGAGACCTAGCGCCATCTCAATTTTTTGGATGAGCGAGAAGGAAAAAAGTGTTGAGATGACGACGAGGTCGTTGCTTGTGTGAAAAGGAATGCAGTTCCAGAACTTAATAAACATGCATCTTTTCTTTGCAAGTAAAGATAACTTCAAAATAGGGATGTAGTTGATCAGATGCCTAGTAAAATTTTTAAAGAACTAGGTTTTTCTATCCCATTCCTATCTTGGTTTTCCATTATGGAGTTACAGTGGCTTATGCATCACTGATTGATCTTTGTATTATGGAGAGGACGATAAACAATTTTAGAATCAGAAAGTCATTACGATAATTTAAGGCAAATTTCGCATTTCGGTAGTTAACGTTTTGGATATTTCACTCTAATCATGATTCAGTAGAGTCAGAATGTTAGAAAAAACATAATATTCCAGTAGGAAAAGTGTTCTGAAATAATATAGCTTACTTTTATTTTTTTACTATCTATAAATACATCTCTGAAAAAATTTACGATGTCTTCAATTTTTATACATTCTCTCGCTCATAACCTGCAAGAATATTCGACGAAGTATGACTTTTTCTTTTAACAAAACAGTTCCATATCTTGGGAATAAGATTAATCGTATTTTGAAGATATGAATGTCATTAGTTTAGATCCTCAGAATAGTAGCCACCAGCCCTATGGTGTTGTTTTGGAAGAAATGCCAAACAAAACCTGGGGGCTGGGGAAATGCTAAACAACTCTTAGAATAATGAAATTCATAGTACCATAATTCAACCCATTTTAAAAGCAGAAAACATTAAACTTTTTTGTTTAAAACATGTGTCAATTTTTTTTTTCCAAATATGAAGGATATTGCATGTAAGTTTTGATATGAATGAGGATTTTTCATCATGAAGTCAAATAATATAAAATAATTTCCTATATTTAAAATGTGAATATTTATTAATTAAGGTATCTGACTACGTAAAAAAAACACTTGTTATCTACCACATTGGCGATTTCTCAAAAATTCTTTTTATTTCTTGTAATTCGGACTTTCCTCTTCCCAAAACAGTTTGCCTTTTTTAAGAGAAGGAAGGCCTGACCTATCATCCAGTGGCACAGATTTTTCAACTAAAATTTGTTTTTAGCTTCTTAAAACTGTAATTTTCATAAAAAGTCTCCACCGTTAACATGACATCTCAAAAACAAATAAAGGCCTTTACATAAAAATTACAGCGTGAGTTTTAAATGATATGGGAAATGAAATGGACCAAAACTTTTGCTGTTGGTGAAATACTTTTTCGTTTATAGGCGTTTTTAGAAAAGGTAAGTTAAGAATTGATGAAAAAAATGCATATATGCAAATATTTTTACCCACAACTTTTTTGCACTCAAAAATCTTTCTTAGATTACGAAATCTTTCTTTGAAACGTATAATTTTACCCATAAATTCTTGGTATCTCAAAAGTTTTCTTAGATTCCAATTCATTTCATTCATCATTGTATTCTATGACATGTGAACAAAGAAAAATAGGATTGCTGCTTTACCATTTTGCGTAGAATGTTAACCCTTTTTGGTTAAACTTCATTAAAATTTACTACAAATTTTTCTATTTCTCAAAACATATTATATTTTCAAATAATATTTTGTGTGTTTATAATGCTTATTATTGACAATACATCTAAAAACCAGAAAAAGTTTCTAAAAAGCCAAATTTTTTTCAAAATTTTTCTTTTGGACGTAGTCGAATACCTTAATCATATAAAATATTTTTCTCATCGGTAATATATTTCAGAAAAATGTCCCCATGGCTTATAAATTAGCAACTACTCAAATTTAGAGCAAACAATGAGTAAATCAATCAAATCACTTTGTGCGCAGGATCGAGCGAATTTGCCCGAAATCACAGCTGAAGTTTTATTGATTTTATGTTCTGTTATTTAAGGAAACATTATTTTCTCACAATAAAGTGAAAGAAGATTCTAAATTTTTTTTGTATGTTCCTGTCATTACAGAAGTCTCTTGAATTCATTTGGCGCAACAGTTACAGTCTTCTAATATTTTTGGGATTAGCATTTCTGAAATATATACCCCAATTAGAGGGTCAGTTATAAAATTTTCAGTTCACATATTTTATGAACTAAAAATTATGATTTAGGGTGTGCCAGAAAAACTTACTTATTTGAAAAAAATTCCGAGTGGTGAGTTGGATGGGTAGAGGGGTGATAGGTAGCGCTACTGGAGGAGGAAATCCCAAAGTTTGTTTCTCCTTCTGGTCAGATGCCATTATGCTCTGGTCTAGAGGGCAGCGGGCCTTTGCCGTCGAGATCTTCTTTTCTAACGGTAGATCCCTTCCGCACTCTCTTTGAAATTCGTCCTCACAGACCCATTCCTGGCCGTCATTCGATTCTGTCGTGGGTTAACTCATTTCGGGAGTGTCGCTGAACCCAGAAATGGACATCAACTGACCACCAGAACTCCGGAAAATGTCGAAAGAGTGAGGCAGTCAGTTCTGCTTTCGGCTAGCAAAGACGAAACTGCTCTGGGAATTTCTGACAAAACTCTTCGACGAATTCTCCATCAAGACCTTCCATTTCATCCCTATAAATTGGCTGTTGAGCAAGATTTAGCTGAACGCGATTTGGTTGCCAGTCAAAACGCACGTGAAATGCTGATTGACAACTTGCCTGAAGACGCCGTCGTGTTTTTCAGTGACGGGGCTCACTTTGAAATCCCTGTTTTATGTCGATCGACCACGGACAACAGTTCACTTCAAGAACAACATTCGTGACGTCATTTCCAACATAACGACTGATATGCTGCTAAGAGTGGACACGAACTTCAAAAATCGACTTAGTGTTCGCGCAATGGAGGTCACCATTTAACCGATGTCATTTTTAAAACTGTATAAAATCTAATTAGAATTCTCAAATAAAAAAAGAATTCAAATAATAATTGAAGTACTTTTGTTTTTATTGACCTTTCAAATAAGTAAGTTTCTCTGGCGCACCCTCTATTAAAGATTACATTTCTCTAATGTTTCCTTCCTTAAAAATTTTGCTGATGAGCCAAACAAACTAGAAAATCCAGAGACCCACTGCAAGAACCTCCACTGCATTCTACATGCTGAAAATTCTTTGTATATGTAAAAAAGATTTACAGTAACTTAGGCAAACAAGTCATTCATAGAAAATCTTTCGCAGAAATGAATAGTATTAAAAGTGAAACATCCAGAATCGTTTATACAAATAATTTCAAAACAAGTATTCATAAAAGTATAAAGAAAATGCAGAATAAAATTTGAAATGTTGAAAAAATCACTGAAGTAAATGATGATTATTCATAAATTCTAGACAAATTCATTATGAAAAAGTCTGTATTAAACCGTGATGCAAACATAGAAATAGGGGAAAAATTGGTTCAAAATACTTGTTATTACAGAGTACAGATACAAATTTTAAGTACAGAAATGAGTATTCTTTCCCATTTCATTGCATGGATTTTGAATTTAATAAAAAGCAAGAGGACATTAGCTTAAGAAACAAATTTGGCTGCGTTGCAGGAAGTTATTCAAATATTCATAAATTCTCAATGTTAAGAACAACCAAATTTGTCAGTTCAAATATTCTTAAATTCACAATTCATATGAATAAATTCATTATTCATAAAATCAGTTCAAATATTCATACATTCTTGATTTGAAGAACAGCCATAAAATTAAAGTAATAAGATCAGCAGAGCTTTCTAAAAAATTTGTTGTAATTAAATTATTAATTTAAGAAATATTAAACATTTTTTGTAGTTTCTTTCCAATTAAAGCACATAATTTTTTAAAAAGCAAATTTAAAATAGAAAAATTAAAAACAGTAGTAGCGAATCGGCTTTCATCTGGTTAAGAAAACCGGTTTTCTTTTTTCAACTGTATCAAAAGTGCTTTTTGCTTCTCAAATTCACACCCACACACTATATATAACATTTTATGTTATTTCTTTGTTTGTTTTTACACAAATAATACAAAACCACCGATTCCCTAAGATCGTTCGTTTAGAATCAACTTTTAACGTTTTTAATATCTCTTTTTTGCTTCAATTTAATTCATTTCTAAATGTAAAGAACAGGCAAGTCCTCTTTTGTAACTGCTTTTATAATTTACGTTACACATTGTTTGAAAAAATGTTATAATTATATGCCAATACTCGATACTTCCGAAAAAATTATTAGTCTGAACAGAGCAATAAGAAATCTTTTAGATTTCCTTAGTTTTTTAGCAAAAAAAGCCCACCTAAAATCACTTACCTTCATGGGAAAAGTAGGTTTCTGAAAATGAAGCAAACTGATATTATAATTAAGAAATTTTTCTTAAAATAACTTCATGAATTTCATTTTAAATATTGAGTAAATATTCACGTATCCACTTCTAAAATTTTTACCCGACAGAGCCCCACAATAACTACTTTTATGCGAATTGCGACCATAAAGATATTTCGAGCGCGTTGATTGGTTGTTTACACTACGTCACTAGATGTGTCATAGTGTCAACTATTGGTGTATCAATTGTTAGTTACATTACTTGAATCTTTTAAAATGTCCGAGGAAATGTCTCTGAGGAAGAAAAACTTCCACTTTTGTTTTTTAATGAGATTGCAAGCAATTCATTAAACTTCATTTTAACACGTTGAAAGCAACGGGAATTTTCAGAAATCTGGCCTAAAATGTCACTAACTCATTTGAACTCATTTTTGTAATTATATATTTGTTGGCTTTTTTAATAAATTTTCTGTGGCTAAGCCAGCAGGTATTTTTTTGTTCTTTTCCCAGAAGCCATTTATCGATATGAGCACCGATGTCCTACGAGTTTATTCGTAGCCACACAAAAATGGTAAACACAGTAGAGATAACACGTCGTTGACGTCCTAGAAAAGAACGCAATCTACGAGTTATCTCGTCGTTGGCAGTCAAAGTGATAAAAATTATTTTCTTTAGATGTATTTATTAGAGGATAAACTTGAAATATGCTAATCGCTAAATCGTACTACTATACATATCGCTAAAAGATAAATTGGAAATAACACTGACACTATACGTGTGGTAGTGTGAACAACCAGTCATTGCACCGCATGGAACAAATTCATGCTATTAATTATCATGCCAGTGGACCGCCGAGGTTGTAGAACTTTAAAAATGTTACAAAAATGCGATTTTTCAGTAGAAAAATTCTAGTTTCGCGGTAACTACATTCAACGTCATTTGTAAGCTGCTGATCACAAGCATTTCGGGAATTTACTCCACTTTCTTATCACAGAAAAAGTATGCGTGGACCTCTGAAGCTTGACTCGTTATTTAGTTTTAAACATAAGGTCACAAGTAAGTTTCATTTTAAATTTAACAATAATTTTTTTGTAATATATATAAATAATAATTTTAATTTCAAATAGAGAAAATTCCCAGTTTCCAAAGCGAAATAATCTTTAAAATCGTTTCAAAAGTTTCGTGACTCCAATATTCTGGAATATAGAACACCAAATGTCATCTTTATGTGAAAACTTTTCCTTTGAAACTAATATATATTGATATTTCATAAAAGGGAACAGTTTCAAAATCAATTTTAACAGTCACAATTTCAATTTTTTTTGTTTTGTTAAGAAGAACAATTCTCCGGATCTGCATGTCCTCGTGGTACAAGCAACGTAGGCTTCTAAGGGTTAATTAGTTTTCAGTTTCTGGTGCAGTTTTTCAATAAAATTTCTATGACTACAGAGAAGGAAAAACACTATCAGAAAAAAAAATAAAACAGATATAATCGATTATCTTGATTACAATTATACGAAACATCGATTGGGAACCAGTGAGTCTGCTCATAAAGAGTGTTTAATTTGCAAAAGGAAAATAACGCTTTTATACACCATTAATTATGATTTTAAAAACTATGAGATGGCGATTTAAAACAGTGACAGAACAGAAGGTTAAAGAAACAATTTTAGATTGTGAATCAATTCAATCCATGAATTATAATACAATTGAAACTGTACATTTCAAACTGAATACGGCAAGTGCAGTCAACTTTTTATAACGTAGCATCTCAAGTTTGATTGCCAACGCTTACTGCTTGGGATTATTTTTGCCTTAAGGTTTCAGGAAGAATCCGTATCACAGCATTTTATTATACTTATCGATAGATACTATAAAGACGGTTTTCCAATTCCTAATCAATGATTAATTTCATCTGGAAAATCGATTCAAGAAAAATTAAAATTTGATTATAAATATGCAAGCTTCAAAAGAGAGTGAAATTATTTTCAAGTCCACCAGAAGTGCTCTTGAAAATTTTTGTCAATTTATTATTGACACCTGTTAGTTTTTTTATATTCTTAACTTATATTTTCTTATTTAATTTTATTCTTATATTAATCATTAATAACTGTTAAATTTTCTTATTTTTGTTATGTGATGAATGCTTACTTCGGCTACTCCCGTGTGATACTTTGTGGTGCACCGTGATTTTATAAATGCTTCAATAAAAAAAAGCGAAGTTGAAACAGCATTAGATACGATTTATGCGCTACCCTGTTTTATCCATTAAATAAGCGATAAGGAATCTCGCGGAATTTTTTTTGCCGATATCATTTCGCATAAAAAGATGAAAACTAGAAAAACTTGGAAACTTGGAAAAAAAATGAATCGATATTTTATAAAAGGAAAAGCAGCTATAAACCAAATGAATGACCTTATGGATTAAAAAAATATGTATACGAAAGATGATTCACATAAAATTATTTTAAAAATCGCGATTATTATTAAGGTAATTTTCAAGTTGTATTAATGATGCAACAAAAAATGAGTGGTGAATATTCAAACAAAATTCAGTTGTCTCAAATGCATTTTAATTTCAGTTATATTCACCACGGTGTCGAAATCTAGGGACAGCTAGTTTAGGCTTATGCAATGCACATACCGATAGAGTTTGGAAAGTTCAGATCCGGGACAGGAGAAAAGGATCTCTTCGCAGCAATGAGCAGACTGATCTAGTTACGCTTATCACGTGACTGGGACGTCACGTGAATCAACTCCATCCAGAAACTCAGGATTTAATCAAAATTCCTTCAGAAAGCGAAACATAAATGGCTCATGGTCTGACTGTTAAAACGGAGTACTGTGCAGTATAACACCAACTGAGCGAAAAACATTACTGTAACCGTAACTGTTTTCCTCGGCCATGAACCATCAGAGCTTAAAGCATGATGCAGTCTCCTAGTATTATTTTAATTCATATAAGTTAAATGTTATTGTCCTAAGTAGCTTTGTCCCCGTGTAAATCATGTCCTTTGGTAATATTAAATGTATTTTAACTTAGTTGGCATGATTCGTTGATTTTAATAGTCTACCCCGACAGAATTAAAATTTTGACGCACTTTCGGTCACATTACTAATTTATAGAAAATCTTACGCTTATAAAGTTTTTCGGCATAGAAATAATCTCCTCTCCCAAAAAATGGGAGAAATTCCGTAATGATTTTGTTTTACTTGGGTTATACGCTTTTGGGTGACATGTGGTAGGGGTGTAGACATTGGTGCTAGCTACAAAATGACGACAGCAGACAAGATTAACAAAGCATTGGAAAGAAGTTCTAATTTAGAGGATGACTTCTAAAATATGTGTTTAAGAAGTTCATCAGTCAGTCCTTTATTTGGTCCTTTAGAAAGTCTTCCTTTGTTTCTTCTGAAAACATTTAGATATTTATAAAGAAGAATGGAATGATAATACCATTTTTCATACGAAGAACTGAAATTTGATTTTAGTTACTTTTTTTTTGTCTGAATATTTCCTTGAATAACTCAGTAGTTTATTGAAAGTTTAAAAATCTGTACAGCTTCAAATAAGTTTTAAAAAGTTTATTTGACCGGCTGAAAATGATAATGGCAAAACAATAAAAGACATATTTTTAAATTAAAAACCATATGATGGCACCTATCTGAAACTTTTTAACATGATGAAGAGAAGAAAGAATACGAACTTCTTGCATTTAGATGAAAAACAAAAATGTAATTTGAAATGCTATTTCCTCAAAATGATGAGCTTTCCTTTGAGCAGACTTTTAATTTTCAACAGAAGTTACAATAGAAACGATGAATAAATGGGATTTTACAAGGATAAAAATCGCAAAAAATCATTTATTTATACACGAGCAAAATGACTACAATAACAACACAAAATATACCACAGCTGTACATCACTATTTTGATTATACAGCTTCTATACAAATTTACTGCACATTTTATTCCTTGGTTTTTAAAGTAAGATCGTTAAGTATTATCCCAAATGTAAAAATAGAAAAATAAATAAGAACTGACATTTTTAAAAAGAGAAAAGGAACATGAGCAAAGACAGTTGAAAAAGTAAGTACCGGTATTATGACTTAAATGGTGACATTTTTTTCTATTATGATGCCACGAACAAATACAACATTGCATGCACTAACTAATGAACAAAGCTAACGTTTTCCAACGGTTGTACGAATAAACAAAAAAGATTTTATGGAATAGAAAATGAGATTCTATCACATATTTAAAATAATAATAAATGAGCTACAACGTATAAATAACAACACAAAAAGTGGTGACTACATAAATAATTATGTACAAAAATAGTTTACAAGCTGCCCGTAATCCGTGTCCAGCACCATGAACCGAAATTGTGGAACGTAAGATACTGTGTGCACCATTATCAGTCTTGATCCACTAAGCCTGAAACTTTCGTCATACGTTCTCCGGTTTGGGTCCAGCGTTCCAGAGCGAGTTGCTGTTGACGGTGACTCTCAGCTGCCTGTTGCTGTGCTGGTGCGTCAGCAGGGTGTCCTTCTTGACGCTGCCGCTGGTGGTCGCGGTGCTGGAGGTAGTGGTTCCCTTGGTGATCTGGCGGGTCAGTCTGCTCCTCATGTTCGAGCACCTCAGGAGTCGGATGAAAGAGTTGCGGAATTTGGAAGAGATGGCGTTGTAGAGGATCGGGTTGAGCGCCGCGTTCATGTACACCAGCAGCCTGCAGAAGTACAAGAGACTGTAGTAGGTCTCCATGCCCAGGCTGATGATATCAGCTGGTTCCGAAAGGATCAACCATATCGTGAATACCCTATGAAAAGGGATAATATTTTGAATTAGATCTTTTAAAAAATATCAAATACTGTTTTTGCAAATTAGACATTACCCTGTTTTCCGGTTTTGGAAAATTCGGAAAAAATATTCTTGGCACATATTTTAAACAAAAAAATAATGTTTTCTCAACAATAAAACTTTAGGTTCATTTCATTGTTCATGTTATTTAAAACGTTATTTATTACGTTATAATTTTTTATGTAAATACCTCTATTATGAGATGATATTTTAAATAATATCTTTGAAAAATATAATTTTTTTTTGAAAATTTAAAACTATTAAGAATGGCAAATACTGAAAAATAGTTTTTCGGAAATGCTAATACATTTAATAAATACAATATCATGTCTAAAAAAGTTGGTCATATACTAATGAGATTTATCGTTTATACAGCTTCCATTACTAATTTATTTTCTCTAAATCATTTTCTTACTTCATCATTAAGTTTTTCATAAAGTTTTAAGCTTTTTTGATAAAAACTGGCAAAAGTTTTGATAAGAAGAGTTTTAATTCTTACGCCCTATATTTTCAGTGTTATTTTTTTTTCTTTTCAATACTTTCTTTTGAAAATTCGAATATTTCACTTACCTGAACGGCAGCAGGCATACGAAGAAGCTGACTACCACCGCCACCAGCATGAGGACCACCTGTTTCCTGGCCCGCATCTGCGTCTCCTCGCTGGAGGAGGCGAGCACCCTGCTGCCCGCCATGAGGTGCCTGGCGATGTGGCAGTAGACGGCCAATAGGATGAGGAAGGGCAGGGCGTAGAAGAGCCCGATGGCCGACAGGTAGTAGGCCTTCTGCCAGACGCGCTCGATGCTCTGGTAGCAGACGGGCACGGTCTCCCCAGAGAGCAGCGTCTCCTCGAGGTGGTAGTGGACGGTGAAGAGCACGGGCGTCGTGAAGAGGGCAGCCACCAGCCAGATGGCCACGATGATGGCCAGGGCGCGCATCTGGGTGCAGGTATAGCCGGCCTTCAGCGGCTGGCAAATGGCGTAGTAGCGCTCGAAGCTGATGGCCAGGATGGTGAGCACGGACCCATGCGCCGCCGTCAGCTGCACGTAAGGGACGGCCTTGCCTGGAAAGACACGAAAGGAACCCAATGGTACTTTAGACATTTGAAGCGGCGAAAGAAATGCAGTTAGCATTCAAGAAACGCATTCAGCAATATGCATTCAACATTCAAGATACGCATTCAGCAATATGCATTCAACATTCAAGAAACTCATTCAGCAATATGCATTCAACATTCAAAAAACGCATTCAATATTCAAGAAACGCATTCAACATTCAAGAAATACATTCAACAATATGCATTCAACATTAAAGAAACGCATTCAACAATATACATTCAACATTCAAAAAAGCCATTCAACAATATGCATTCAGCATTCAAGAAATGCATTTAATAATATGCACTCAACATTCAAGAAATGCCTTCACTAATATTCAGATCTTATTTAAGCATTTGCTGATCATTTTTGTCTAGTGGTCATGTTAAGCGGCTAAAGACCTAATGTCAAGGTTCGATTCTCAACAAATTTGATCCCCCACATTGGAGACCTCGATTATGCAACCTTCATCCATAAAAATCCCACAACCTTCAGCCAACTACAAAGTGGTCAATCTTTGACCTTCCGCGTCATCTTGCCGTTCACCTTTTCATCCTGTTGAAGGAGAATTTTACAGGAGAGATGCATCGAATACCCTTTCATGAGGCAATTTCCATTCCATAGTAAACCATATTCTCGAATACCAAGACCTCACCAAGGTTACACAATAGCTGAGACCAAATTGTCAATCAAAATCAGCCGACAATATAACTTCAAAAGGGCTCAAAAGTTCCTTAAAAGTGCAGTTCTCAAGAAGGAAAACAAAACCACAGGACCTAGATGGAGGCTACAGATTCTTAATCTACAGTGATTGTTTATTTGTCGATACATGTCACACAGATGTTCTCAATGTAATTTATCAATTTTTTTCTTTTTAGTTAGTATTCTCATTTCCTTGTATGTTTAAGTATTATAGTAACCATTTGTTTAAGTATTATTGCTCCCTCCATCCAGTTATTACTTCACCAAAAATTGAATACAGTTATGGTGGATTTGACGCCAATGGGATTCTCTCTGGAAAATGTGTAATTCTTATAATAATATAGTTGATAATACGCCCTCTGGTGGCGATATTTGGAACTAAACTTTTTTTTAGCAAAATGTCTTTTCCATTTCTTTATTAAGGCGTCAACAAAATTTCAGAATTTTCGGATGAATAGTTACGGTGGTATGTAGCTCTGAATAGGGTACCTTTAATTTGGGACACCCTGTATATAAAATACCGTATATATATATCATATACATAAAAAATATTTCATTTCATTTTTTAATACGTTGACTGCTAACTACGAGATAACTCGTGAATTGCGTTCTTTTCTAGGACGCCAACGACGAGTTATCTCGTACCGTGTTTACTTTCCATTTTCGTGCAGCTACGAATAAACTCGTGGCATATCGGTGCTCATATCGATAGATGGCTTCTGGGAAAAGAGCCAAAAAATCAATGCTGGCTTGCATGAACAGAAAATTTATTAAAAAACGAACTAAAATTATATTCATAAAAATGAGTTAGTGTCATTTTAGGCCAGATTTCTGAAAATTGCCGTGGCATTCAACGTGATAATGCGATTTTGTTGGCCTAGGAAGGCGTTTTCAACGTTAACACTTTTAATCTTATGTATCTAACTCAATACTTTGCGAAATGTATTTGTTAGTCAGTGGTCAGATTTGTCGTCAAGGAACAGGGCCGTAACTGATATTCTTACTATGTTAAGGAATTAGGTTTACATTTACTTTTGGTATTCTGTATAGTCACAAGAAAAGCTCATGTTACGATTTCACGTGAGGCACAATTGCTGTTTTTTAGAGACCAGAGTCACCATGTATTTCCAAATTTCGATTTCTTTTCGAGTGAAAGAGCAATAAATTGCATCAGCTTGATGGAAAAAAAAGCCTCTTCCATAGCAGCATTTGGATGCAAAACCCGCTTCAAGTTTTCCAAATGTGATCTGCTTCGAAACAGTTCAAAGTTTTTCACACTCTTAGAATTTTTTTTTCCTTCGCTGACTTCACAACAGCTGCGAAATGTAGGAAAAGATTTTTCCATAAAAATGCATAAACAGGTTACTTTGACAGTGACGTAAGTCACTCTTTATTTCCTCCAGAATTAACATATCTCCAAAGATGCAATTTTATTATCGAAACAAAACTACTGAAACAGTATCATTTTAGAGATATCTAGGATCTAAACTTAACAAAAGGAATAAAATGAATTGAATTTGTATATTGGTTACAATTTTAAACTAAACTTTTCTGAAATGACTTAGGCCATTATAACTTTAACACGCCCATATGTACGAAAAGAACTTCTTTTTAAACACACCCACATAAAATTTACAGTTCTGTAAAATCCAGTGGAAAATTTCCTAGGAATCTTTGAGTATAAGTTATATTTCATTGCTCGAAAGTATAAACAACTTATCATTTTGGGGAGTTTTATTTAGATTAAATTTTTATATTTCTATATTATTATTACGTATTTACAGTATTAAATAAAATCTAATGCAGAATAACCTAAAAGAACTTTTAATTAATTTAAATCATACAGTTTGTGGTGGAATGTAGATTACTATGATCTGTGCAGGAAGCAACCCGACTTATGTTTTCAGGAACATTTCTTTGATAATCGCATTCACACTCGAACAAGCACAAAGGAAAGACATTCATGCGCGCAGCTTAACAGTACAGTCTCATTCTGATGACATTCGCAATGCGCAATGCATTATGGGAGGGCACATGGAATAGCCTGTCTGGCATCGCCATCTAGTATCCGAAAGAGAAGACAAGAGTTATGAAACTGCTACAAGTTAATAATTAACCCGTTCACTGCCACTGCCTTCACCTGATATGAGGACCATCCATCTAATGAGATGACCGCTTCTTTGCTATCTCTTAACTGTAGTAGAGAAGGTGTTATCTAATAACATAGACGGTTTGGTCCTAGAAAAGAATGCAATCTACGAGTTATTTCTAGTTGGCAGTCAACAAGTTAAAAACAAGTTATGTCTTCAGAAATCTTTGCCTTCTAAAACCAAAAACATACGGTGTTTGCGTATTAATAATAATTAAAACATACGGTGTTTGTGGCAGTGAATGATGATTATATCCGATATGATTTACAGAGATTCTGTTAGTTTTTTCCAGCATTCCGTTTTAAACCAGTACTAGGGATATTTTTGGATATATCTTGTAATTTTGAGAATCTCAAAATTTTCTCAATTCCTGCAAAAATGTTTTATTTTTCTTGCGCAACTATAGATTTAAGTCGACTCGATTTGTTGAAATACAGTTACAGACTTGCTCATCTAAGATAATTATTTTCGTATGCATACATTTTTTTTTCTATATCACAATATTTCTTCTGAACGGCTTAAGAAAAAGCAAAAATTAGCCTATTTTTCATTAACTTCAAGCTTGGAACAAAAACGATTTTCTTAAAATTGTGAAACTTCTTTACGATTATCTTAACGAAAGTGAATAATTTCAAATCTGTTGACGGCAATCTTCAATACATTGGTAAAACCGAAAAATTCCTATTCCCACAGATTCACCTTAAACATCTGCAGACAACTAAACAAAAAAAGAAAAGACCACCTTCTAAAATTAAGCAAAATTGAAATTTTAATGCCTGGTAAGAAAATATACTGCAAAATTACTGAAATCAACGCTTTTTCACAAGCTTGAACTTCACTATAAACAAGTTCTAAAGCACTAATTAGTTTAACTAATTAAAGAAATAGTAAAAAAATTCCCAACTCTTTTTCCCAGCAGAACAAATATTTTAATTAGGCGTCCCGAAATTTTTCTTCACGTAGGGACAAAAGAAGCGATGAGTGGAAGAAGGAATAAAGCTTAAGACGTTAATCTCTACTTAAATTTTTTAAATTCTGTCACAAAATGCTTTCTCCAAGAAAATTTACCCCTTTGACATTTTTCAACGAAGCTACTTTTTCCACCTCATTACACTTTTTGTTTTCCTTGAATTATTACATTTTTACGAGATTTAATTTTAAAATTTATGAAAGATCTCCATAAATAATGTTGCCACTCCTAATAAGTTTTATGTTTCCTGTTTCTTTTGCATCTTATTCCAAATTGGAATCTGGCAACCAAGTTTTGATTCAAGTAGAATATGCTGTGTTTACTTTTAGTATGGAATTTTTATGCGTCACGTTCTTTCACTTTTATGATGTACGGATCATCAGATCCATTTTAAGTTCCTTCATTTGTAAATACGCTCATCATTGTAAATTGCCTCATGCAATTCTCTGTCTTATGTTGGATCAAAATAAACTGGTTACGAAAACGAAAGCGGTATCCCGAGTCATAACAAATACTTTGTTAGACTATTCAGATACCAAGAAACATACATATACATAAGGAGATCTGCTCGTTTTATCTTGCGTGACTTCGAATCTCTCTGTTTCTCTCTACTCAGGAGAGTTAAGATCAATTTATTTGTTAAAAGTAGCGCTTGACATAAATTTTGATAAGATTTCCATTTCCATTCTCTTTTTTGTTAGTGCATAACAATACGAAAATAAATAGTAAATTGGATAGCAGCATTAAACATGCTTTGTTGAATTATTCACTCCATTCGTAGATGATAACAGTTAATACTGTATAATGTTAAAAAAACCCAAGAAAACTAAATTGTTTTAAACGGAAATCAAGGCAGATCCACCCACATAAAAGGATTTCTAGAATTCCTACTGGACAGTTACGCTTTTTGTTACATTATCTTCACAAAGACAGCTCGCTATTGTGATGATAATTTAACCAGGAGAATTTTCTGGTCAATTCTTTTTATTGTCTTTTCACCGCAAAAACCAGATCAAAACAAAAAAATTACGCTCGATTCCTAAGATAAAAGAGCGTCTTTTTTTTGCCATCAGCAATGAATGATTTATGAGTCCTTGCCGATGATGAATTCGAATAATAACTCGGGCAGCCCGAGCCTTCCGATCAGGATACAGGAAGAAATAAAAGAGCATTCGGCCCTTTTCAACTATTTTCTCTTCCCAGAAAAAATTGTCTGGTTTTTGTAGCATCAAAAGACTTTTGGTCACATTTTAAATCATTGATTACATGCACTTAAATAAGGAATAGCTTTTAAAAGAATTTGGAAAATTTTATAAAATTTTTCCTGGTCAACGTTTGATTTCATCCAGTTCTTATATATATTCCAGCATCATATTCATTGATATGGAAAACAAAAAAAAAATTATTACATTGACAAAAAATTATTAAGCCAAATGTATAAGGATTTTAGTATATTATATCTTTATTAAAATGATTCCGTTTTAATGTTGAGTAGATTTTCACAAAATTAATCTGAACTTTAGCTTTTTTCTTCATAAGTGTTTTAGAGCGGATGTTTGGAGACAGGGTACCATTCAGTTGTCCTCTAACTGCTAAGATCCATCCCAAAATACTCAACATGCCGCTTCAAAATCGAGCGTTGATCGGAATAAGCTAAATCTCCAATCATTAATTATTCCACCGAAATTTTCTTCATTTCTTTTTGTTATTATGTAAGAATATAATCCAGTTTTCGTTTGGAGGTTTTGAATAATTGAAGGCAACAAATAATTGAAACTTGAAATCACGTAGGCAGTGAATAAAGCACAATGGCAATATTCATCCTCATCTTTTAATCGCGTATATTTTTTTTATCTGCTTTCACCAGTATTGCATAATTATTATCACTTGTGCTTCTATAAAAGCGGATGCGATTTTAAAAAGTTAATCTGCTTTTATCAGTATTGTGTTATTATTACGTACGCTTCTTTAACAGCAGATGCGTTTTTAAAAAGGTTGACGTAGAACTATGACATCATAGTTATTATTTTCATGGAATACAATTTTTTTTCGGAGGAAATTAAATAATTTACTTTTTATATGTTCAAAAAAAAAAAAAACTTCACTGGCTTTTAATAATGGTTCTGATAAAAGTATTTTTTTCTTTCCCCCATTGGAATATTATCACTTCCTTCATTCTTAAGCTGGAAGCATGGAAGGATTTGACTCCTGTTTTAAGATTCATCCGTTATGAAACTATTCTATGATTTCAGAAATTAGAAAATAGCAGTTTCTGTTTACAAAAGCATTTTTTTATAAAAATTCTATATAAATTAACGTGTTAAAATTTATTGGTAAATAGTTTACACACACACACACACACAGAGAGAGAGAGAGACAGGGAGGATAGAGACCGACATAAAAGTCTCATGATTGTTTCAAACTGGTTAAAACTGGTTAATGATTGAAATTAATTAAGACAGGTAATGACTTAAAAAAATAATGTTCTCATATGACGACATTTGTGTTCGTAGATTTAATTTTAATTTTTTCATCCTCAATTTAATTACGCGAGTCAAATCCTTCGAAACATTTTTGAATTACTCTGATAGCACACATATTCTAAAACTGACACCATAAAAATAAATCTTAACACGTTATCCTGATTATAAAATTGGAATAAACAGATTAAAATTCAACGCATCTTTAATTTGAGATTTTTGAAGTTTTTCCTTTCATAATTATGGATTTAATTACTCCACATCTATATCGCTCCTGAATTCTTCCTATTAAACAGAAAACACTAAATAAATAAGAAATGATTTGAATTTGGATTCCCTATTTATCATTAATTTCTTCTCTGAAAGAACTTCAATCTTGGTACTATATTTCTTTATGAATATTATAATTGGATTTTGAAGGAAGCAGGCACTTTCTTTAATCTTTAATGAGGCACGATATTATTTTAATTTTAAGTTATTCCTAATGATTAGATAAGTATAGTTTTTCTCTGTGATTCTAATTAATTCCCTTACCTTTTTCACTTTATTTTCACTAAAATGTCTCTCTGTATTTGATTTGAAACATACATTTAAATAAAGAATCTATCAAAAGTAATCGGATATCTTTCAGATATTCATTTATTTTGTTTCAACGAATAAAGATAATCTCTCAAAAATGTGATTCCAAAATAACTGGATTTTATGAAAAGAATTTGCTTTCATCTTATTAAAAAAATCAGACAGCAATTAACGTCTATAAGAATATTAAACTTCAAAAAAATGCAAATTGCCGAAATTTGAAAAAGTATTTATTATAATTTATCTTATTGAAAGTTTAAAAAATAAATTCAAAATGATGGAAAGAGTTTAAGAACTCAAATTTAAAATGATTTAATCTAAAAAGTCTGAACTTATAAACAAAAATTTAAAAATAGAAATAAGCCTTATTTTCAATGGAAATGAAATACAGACAAAAGCTCATACGATAGAACAGAATGCGTGTGAGGATTCTACATTGACAATGCTGAAGTGAAGTGCGAAGAAACACTGTGTAGTTCGCATTATAAATTTACAAAAGAAGAATTTTATGTTAATTTTAGATTCAAATAAATAAGTTATTTTTAGTAAAGAACTATTTTAGAAAATTTAATCCAAAAATCAAAACAGAAAAAATTGTTATTAAAAAGTACTTAGAAAAGCAATTTTAAGAGTTGATTCATAAAAAAAAAACATTAAATCAGTCCATCTATGAATCATAACTCATAAATTCTAGGGCGAATTAAAAAAAACAGATCGTTTTCAAACTTTATAGGTATTTTGTTTACTTTTCAATATAAATTGTGATTTAATCGAGAGAAAAAAAATCGTAAGAGAAAAGTTTAAAGTAAGCATTTTTAAGTGAAATATTACATACATTTACGTATAGAATATTCAAAATTATCTAAAACGTAAACGTATTGATAAAAGTACAATTTTAAGAAAACAATGTGCATGACACTTAAAAAATCTTACATTGACTTCGATATTCATGGAAAATAAAAAGAAATAAATTTTCTAAGGATTCATTAGAAATCAAAATGACAACATTAAAGAAATTTTAATTTGCAAAGAGTATTTCCATCGTCATTCAAGGGCTTATTGTTTCATTTCGACGTCGATATATTCAATAAAAGAAATATGTTTACTTTATAACATACTAATAAAAGCAAGTTTTCAGAAACATTTTTGTTTCATAACTCTACAATCGGATTACGCACAAGTATCGAATTCGTTTTCATATTGATACCAAACCTCCAGAAACAAACCAATTCCAGAAGGCCATCCGAAACTTATCGCAAACAAACAATTATCTGTCGTCTTAAGTATCCGACCTTAATGCATCTTTTCCCAGATTAACAATGATATTTGACAAAACTGTTTCCTCATGTGACAGCGTCCCACGAGCCCGCTGGAAACATGTCCGGAACGGTTACGGCAGCGAATGGATGACATTTCCCCCGGATTCCATTAGCTGTCGGCGAACGGGGATTCTTTCTCATTTTCATCAAAGTTTATGGCCGCATATTCCCGAGCAGTCGTAAAAGAGAAGGGAAAAACAAAATGAAAACACTGTTAACAGGAAACCCGACCACAGATTGAGACTAAGTGACAACAAATGGAAGGGAAATCGAATTTCAGAAAAAAAAAAAGGTTAAAGGTTTCAGGCAAAATTTCGGAAACATTTCCTTTCACATGAGCTCAGGGAATACTGGCAAGATGAATTATTGGCTATTATTGCGAGAAAATAGTTACACGAGTTTAAAGTTAATGTTCTCTCCTCTAAGTTTATAGACATAAAATCAAATTTAAAATATCGCAAATGAAGTGAATTTGATGTTTACAAAATATCATTAAAAACATCAGCTCTGTTATTATCTGTTTGATATATATTTTAATTTTACTTAAATAATGAATTGTTTAGTTGTGAAGCATCTAAGAATTTGGGACCTATCCAATGCCCATTGATAAGACTAGATCCGATAAGAATTAAATATATGAATATCAGTATTCTGCCACATAAGGTTGCTATTTATTGGGTTTTATTGGCGCAAGAGCTATGTTTTGTCCAAACTGCGCCAAATGATTTAAATCTGCCACTTAAGGCAACGACGCTAATTTAAGAAATGTTGTGTACCAGCTATTACCCGCGACTTCGTTTGCATGGGAATTTTGATGTGTATGTATGAGAACTGGCGGTCTGATCAGCAGTTGGCAGTGGCTATCTAAAATCTCTGTCGAGAAAAAGGCAACGCCGCCCATCACCGCCTGGTTGCCTCGGATGTCCTACAGGCTGTGGTTTAACGCCTATAGACTCTCTCGTCCCATACTATTAATTTGCACTGGTACAAAAGAATTCCCCGGCCGCTGTTTTTGGTGATGTTGCTTGTTGAGGCATCTTCACTCGGAAATGGAATGAAACTAATTATAAATCGCTCACCAAACTTAATGCAAGGTTTCAAGAGATAGAAAATCAAGAAAAGTTCACCTACAAAACTGATGCATTATTGTTAATTTAATGATGGGTTCATACAGAATGCTGATCTATATCTGCTTTTGCATATTTGTTTTGCATAACTATTTCACATTCTGCATGTATCATTGACTTTTTTGTCCTGCTCGTAATCTGTTATTTCTTCTAATATAAAGGAAACAAAAACGCATGAGAAACGTGAAATTGCAATAATTATGTATCTAATGATAATTTTGTGTTTAAAACAATACAAAGATATAAAAGTACTCAAAGAATTCAAAGAATTTAAAGTGTCCTTCTTCTTTGGGTTATTATAAATATGAGCCTAGAAAACTGGATGATATATTTGTTATATAATTGCACTACTTTAATCAATATTTAGGATGGAATTTAATACTCAATTTATAAAGAGTTCTTCCCCATTCAATTTCTTTTAGATTATTAACAATTTATTTCGTAGTTATCTTAATAACTACGAAATAACTATACTAACTATACTAATCGGTACGGCATCCTGACGTTTCTGAAATCATTCGCTTATCTCCAAACGTTTTCGAATTTACATATTTTATTCTAAACACACTTGAAAGCATATTTTACTTTCTCCAGATTATTCACATTTTTTAACATAATACTGAGCTCAGAACAGTTCATTTTTTGCACTACAAAATTCAACACATTTTCTTTTCCTTTTTTAAATTTTAATCTTTCAGGTTTTCAAGGAAAAAGAAAACTTCTCGATTACTTTTCCTCATAGAGAAAGAAAAAAAAAGTAATCGAAAAAACAATTTTGTATCAGAATTTCACCATTTCATTTTTTTTCCCCAGGCGAAATTTTTATAAAACTGTTTTCCGTCATCTTAAGTCACTTCCCATTATTTTTGAAAGGGAATACATATCGAAAATAATGAATTTAATCCTGCCTGTTTCCTGTTTTTGCAACGCTGCTTTCTGACAATCGAGAGCAGCTATTAGATGATGTTTGATTTGCAGCCATTTCAATGAAACGAAGCAGATGAACTGTTACTTTTTTTTAGAAAATTTCTCGCGGTTTTTTGCTTTTTCAAATTGGGGAAAAAAAACTGTTTCTGAAAAACATAAATGATGAAAATAAAATTAATAATTAAAATGAATATTATTTTTTTTTGTTTTCTTTTTCTTAAAATGTAAATGTTGAATAGATTTTTTGTACCATATTATCAGCAAATGACTTCGGCAAATATTAAATAAATATCCTGTAAAACAATTTTATTTTTATTAATTAATTTGAATGGGTTGCAAAAATATTTAATTGGGGTTTTGGTCACTAAATAATATTTCTAACATATAAGGAAATTTGGAAATGACAGGCCTGTATTTGGACTTTTGGTTCTTTTTCTGTTTTCTGTTTTATACTTTTACTATTTTATACAATTTTTAACTTTTCTGTATATGAATGTTTTTCAGTTTGCGTGAGCAATAATTTGAGTAGATTGATAAAATTAAATTCAAGTTTTTGGCATGATAAAAAATAATTTTATTTAACTGCACTCAAAATCCATAATCTAAGAGAGCAAGCTAGTTTGAAACGCGGCTAAAATATAAAAATAAAAGTTCCAACCTTCTAAAACACTAATTATGTTACTTACTCAGGAATTACTGGGACTACTTGGAAGTATCGTTTTGTCTATTATTAACGGGCATGTATTTTTGATAAATTATACCATGTTTATTTTTCAACACCAGGCATTGTCGGAATTCTTTTACGTTGCAATACATGATTCCAAAAAAGTTCCAGGTTTATCATTTTTATGTTTCCAAGTTATCGTTTTTTCAATCAAACAGCATCCTATGGATTTGAATGGAAGATGATAGCACACTTCTGTGTGCAAAATGATCTTTCCTACTTTTCAAAATCAATATTGGGAACTTCTAGCAATGTTTGAGAATGCGAAGAAATCAAATATTATTTCTTTGCTGAAGACGGCAAAAATAGGAAACGAATTTGTTGTTGGATCTCTCTTTTTGATTCTAAATTGAATCACGGGATGAGTCAATTTCGTCAAGAATGTTGAAGGATAAGATGCAGACATGCGCTACATCCAAATCAGAATGGAAGTTCTGTACTTCTTTAAAAAAATGGTCACGCCTTTTCATTTCAAATACTACAAATAACAGAATTTAAAAAATAATTCTAGTTCAATTCTTTCAATTTTTAAAAGTTTAAAAAAATCAAAACCTAATTTAAAGGTTTTAATTTTGATACATTGAAAATTTTTACCACACTGAAATAAAAATTTATTCCTTCAATAAGTGATAATATAAAGTCTGAAATAAAAACATAAATCTGGTGGAAAAGGCTATTTCAAAACTCACGTCTTTTGATTTTTAGATTTAGTTTCAGTTTATAAAAAAAGTAATTGTTTCTTTCACTGGAAAGAAAGGAATCGAACATTTCTAAAATTTTAGGTAACAGTAGGAACCTTAGAAAAGCACATAACTACAGGGAATAATTATTTTAACGCTTTGGTGTGAAAAGGAGAATTAAGTAATTTGTTCTTCGGAATGATATTGTTCAGCCATATTCAATGAAAAATGATTATTAAAATGACGTTAACACTTAACACCGAGAAAGAATATGATGCGAAATGTGTTAATATACTTCATGAAGATTTATCATTTATATATATATATATACACCGAAGAGCCATTACATTATGACCACCCTGATAATAACATGTAGGACCACCTTTAGCCTTCAAAACTGCTCGCACCCGCCGTGGTATTGATTCCACAAGGAGCTGATAGGTAGTCTGAGGTATCTGGTACCAAGCGCTTACCAACTGGTCCTGCAATTCCCTCACGTTGCGAGGGGGTAGCGTGGTAGCATGAATTTGGGTTTCCAAGTAGGACCACAAATTCTCTATTGGATTAATTTCAGGTGAGTTTGGGGGCCAAGACATGACTTGAAAGTCACTGGAATGTTCCTCAAACCAATCCATGACGATTCGACCCTTATGACATGGTGCATTATCCTGTTGGTACACCCATCCCCCGCAGGAAACACTGTTGCCATGAATGGGTGAACCTGGCCTGCGAAGATGTTCCAGACGTCAAGGATTGTTCTGTGGGTATTATGGGTCCTAATGTGCTCCATGAAAACATTGCCCACACCATAATACCCCCACAACCGGCTTGTCTCCGTCCAATTGTGCATCCGGGAGAAAGGGATTCATTTGGAAATAGGCGTATTCTCACACGCTCGTCGAGGTGATGGACCAGAAAACGTGATTCATCGGACCATGCAACCTTCTTCAATTCCTCTGGTCTCCAATTCTGATGTTTCTTGGCCCATAGCAGACGCATCTGGCGATGAAAAATCCGTTAGTGCAGGGACATGTTTCGGCCTCCGGCAGCGTAGGCCGAGCAATGTACGCTGCACAGTGTGTTGAGAAACACTGCCTGGGTCACCACTGTTGTAGCTGGTGGTGATTTCGACTGTTGTAGCCCTTCAGTCACGGCGAACAATGCGTATCAATCTCTGCTCTCCTCTGGAATCAATGCACCGTGAACGACACACTTTTGGCCGGCGACTTGCCGTTTCACCATCCCTGCACCACCTTTGATATGTGCTCACAACAACTGCACGTGAACAGCCCACTAAATGCGTCGTTTCTGATATTGATATTCCAAGTCGCAGAGCCCTAACGATTTGACCTTTATCAAAATCTGATAAATCCGCTGCTTTTCCCATTATGTCGCTAATAGCACTATGTTTAGAAAGAAATTGCATACCCGTTTTATATACTCCAATATCAATCAGGCACACGCAGTGGTTCTGCTCCTGGGCGAGCCCGTTCTCATTGATGGAGGGTGGTCATAATGTAATGGCTCATCGGTGTATATACAATATATATATATATATATATATATATATATATATATATATATATATAT
>JAPMOQ010026581.1:1876956-1906083 GCA_026543055.1 Argiope trifasciata | reverse complement strand
TTACCAGATACTGTTACCCTATACCACCGCGAATATAGAAGAAAGCTATGCCATTTATGTTACGACTAATTAAAGAAGATTATCGCTTTTGTTTTCAATATCAATGTATTCAATTTTTTTTATAGTTTTCATCGCCGAATATCCTAAAATTCTATAAAATATGAAATAGCAGAATATCCGGCATTGGCATTTCTAGAGTGAAATATTATAGTTACAAAGTTTGCTCAAAATTAAATTAAAAATAAAAAGAAGTCGTACGGTAATGAAAATGGCTCCATGATAGACGTGACTTTTTAAAAATTATTTGCTTATTATGAAGGTGTGAATATTACTTTTAAGAAACATTACAGGGCAAATTTCAAAATTTTGATTAATTTTAAATAATTAAACTTTGCTTAACTTTGAAGAATTTGAAAAATGGACAGGTTTTTTTCTTCTGCTTTTAAAGATCGCATGAGGCAAAATTGAACAAAAATATGTAGATATATATGCAAAGAAAACAGGCACATTGACTTATAGACATATATCTATTACAACATATATATTATATCGAAGATAATAGATATATAATGTTTATAATAATAGATATATCTGTGTATAGATATATTCTCTAATTGCAACCACATAGTATTTTCTTTTAAAAAATGATTCCAAAAAACTCGTTTTTACCATTGAAATATAAAATGAAAATGATGTTCTAAAACATTTACCAGTGGCTTCAGTGAAATAAAGTTACATTGCAACACGCCCTCTATGTCGTAAGTAAATAGAAATAAATAATCAGTTTGGTTTACACGAATCACATTTCTGTAGAACTCTTGGATTTGAAATATTAAATACATCATCATCATTTAACGTTTGTATTTATGTATACCAATTGGAAGTTGAAATATAGGAGTTTTAAAATCCAAAAATATGATGAAGTGGAATTCGCTGGAGATAATCTTGCTTCATCCAAAGATACGATTTGCATGTTTATCGGATAGCAATAAGCACTAATGCAGTATGGATTGAACCTTTTCTTGGTAAAACATAAAATCTTCTTCTGATTTATTCTGGATCATTTTCTTTTTGATTCCGGTACAGCTCACCACATATCAATACATCCATCTATCTATCTATTTATATGTATATATATTTAAGATTTTATTTATAACTGACCACATGACTGATTTTCGGGTAAAAGACAAAATTTCCATTCGAACTTTTCGTAGATCTGAAAGATGATCCATCGCAGTTTCGGCAGAAGTTTGTAATCAAACTCGACTTTGAGAGTAAGTTGAGGACGGAGATAAAAGACCAAATCTGAATAGCTTTAAATCGACGTTTTCCCAGATTTTTTTTGTCTGGGAGGAGGGCATAAATCTTTTTGCTCGGAGGCACTTTACAGTCCAGATGCATGCTAATGGATCTGATTCTAGATCGAGAGTGAGCCATCAATATGGCAGATCTATTCTGGGCGCAGACATAGAAATGCCTAATGTATTTCAAAGGTAATAAAGGGAGAGAAGGCATTAGTGTCTTAGAACAAATTATGCAGTTCCAAACGAAAGACCTTTTTTTTAAAAAAAAATGTGCGGGTGGGGTGGAGTTAGAAGGAATTTTCTCTTAAGATAAATGAGTTCGATCAGAAAGCCGGCCGAATGGAAATTTTGACATCGATACTAAATGTCCATTTTTTTTCCTCCAAAGTAAGATCTTAAAAAACATTGGGCGGAATAAGAAACATTTCCAGAATTTCTCAATGGGTATAATTTTGAGTCAAAAATACACATAGCAATTTTCAGTAGAAAACTGACTTAGAACCGGCTTATAAATAAGCCGGCGTCTTGGCATAGGGGTAGCGCGTCTTATCTGGGTGTCCTGCGTTCGAGTCCGGGCTTTTAATAAAACAAGCCCAAATGAAAGTTCGCTTTTTTATCTTATTGACTGTTTGTAAAACAAAATTAGATATTGTGTATTATGAATTAATTTTCCCCCTCCATTTTTAGAAATCTGATTATTTTTGTTTATTCCTGTATTAAAATATTGAAAAAACAAATAAATCAAAATTCTACATACAGTTTCTATTAAAATTTTTTTAGAGAAATGAAATGATGGTGATGTCATGTCATGTGTTTCCACGGAAAGCGGGTGCAGTACCTTCTGTGGGTAAAGACTCCTGAGCACCCAGAGGGCAGAAGTCTGACTTCTAGCTCAAATGAAGGTGACACACGTATTCGCTTGCACAACCCCTTTTTTCAGGGGGCTCATTCATACATCTCACAAATATAACACAGAACAACCATGCCCGAACTGGGACTCGAACGCGGAATTCTCAGATCACGGGGAAGACACGGTAGCCCTATGTCAGGACGCCGGTGAGAAATGAGATGCAACATAAAAATCAAAAGCGCTTTGTTTATTCCTCATTCAGAATAAAATAGACCTTTCCCCTTATGCTGGCGTCCTGGCGTAGGGGTAGAGCGTCTTCCCCGTGATCTGGACGTCCTAGATTTGAATCCAGGTTCAGGTATGGTTGTTGATCTTCATATGTTCTATCTATGACATGTGTGAATGTGCCCCCTTGTAAAAAGGGACTGCGTAAGCGAATATGATGTGTGAGTAGCTAAATCGTATTTTTGGTTCCAGATGGAGCTACCGAAAAATAAGAGACGTAAAAAGAGACGCATCAGTTCGTCAACTTAGTCGAGCGGGCTTGTCTATGATGCCATCAGAAACAGCAACAAGGCTTTAAAATTTCAGATCTGCTTAAACCAGCTGGAGTGATCTCCCCAAAAATTTCATGCATATTCTCTAATAAAGAGGAATTTATGTTTTAAACGCGTTTTTGCCACCAATTAAAACCAAAATTTTACAAAAAAAACAAACAAAAAAACTTACAATTATAACAAAATTATATACCAAATTTGATATGTTCGAGCCATTGCGCTTTTGAATTACGACGTTATATCTTTTTTAATCTTTAATCTTTCAACCTTTTTTTCTACAACAATACATTACATTGTTGAAGTGCAACTGAAGTCGTTGGTTCTTCCGGATTTTGTTCCGATTATTCTTCCAAGTTAAGTTAGTTTTAGTCCTCAGTACATTTACCATAAATTTTTTGAAGCTTTGTTTTGCTTGTAATTAAGGTTTAACTTAAACAACTATCGAAAATTTTGATAATTAAAAAAATAATGCCACTTTCAAAACACCTGTGGTACAAATGAGTGTATAAAAGTAAAGGCAAGAAATTAAAGAAATGCTCATCACAATAAAAAGAAAACGATGTGTGCTATTTTCGCTTCACGGCACGATCGCGAAAAATATTTAACAGACATTTTTAGCAACTTTTTTAGAATTAAGTAATAAAACAGCAGAGTGTTTTCAAAAAAGCTGCTAGACACAGCTTAAAATTTAAATTGTAAAACGTGCTTTTAATGGGATTGATATACCGGTATTCAAAAACTTTACTATAAAATTTGATTTTTCGAAAAACTGTGTATTTTATGTATCATTTCCAAAATTAATGACAAATGTTATACCACTGTAGAAAAGTAATCTAATCCATATAAGCTTTATTATTTAAAAAACACCTTTCTAGAATTAAATTTAGAAATGAAAAATTTTTATTACATAAATTCCCGTTGTAAAATTTTTTTTGAGCAATTCATAAATTTTAATTTTAAATAAGAATCGACTAGAAGTTCAGTAGAGATTAAGATATTCCATTATTTGATGGAAAGTATTTGCGGAATTTAAAGTATTAATTTAACTGGTTTCAAAAAATTTCATTTAGACTAAGAAATAAAAACCCTCATTTATTTTTCCCTTAAATAATACATTTTTAAAGAAATTGGGAAATGATTCTTAATGTTTAAATAAATAAAGAAGAATAAAAATGGGAATTTGAAACAATGCAATAATTCTTTTTTGTTGTAAATTTATCAATGAGCTTAATATGAAGAATTCAGCAGTCAACTTTGAAAATTATATTTAAAAGACACTTGCAGGTTATTTCTAAATCTCCTTAGTCACCAAATTTGGTAAAAGAAATAGCAATAGCTGTAGACTTACGAAGAAAATTAAAAAAAAAATCTGGAAATGCGTTATATCAGTTATAAAAGCCCTTTAAATCGAACCGCTTCGAAGATTACATAAGATTCGGACGTATCGAATTTTTGAATTAGAAAATGTTGCTTCCTGTACCAATTCTTTTCTTTTAGCGAATTTTTCGATTCCCCATACACTCGGCTATCGCATGACGACCATGCATTCCTGCACAGCAGAAAGATTAAAGTAAAAGAAGTTGTGTCGTTTTCGAATTCCTTCAGAGAATCTTGTAGGAACTCGATACGAGATACATTGCTCCAAAAGCTGGTTTCGTATGACCTTCCATCGGAACACAGAAAGTGAAAAATCCTGATGAATACAAAACAGTATCGAATCTCACAGACAAGCATTTTAGAAGCACTTTTTATCAAAAAAAATTCTGTAAGACTCAAAATGGTTCGAAGAAACTGTTTCTTACCTTTTTAATCTTGAAAAATAATTCTCATCCATTTTAATTTGCTGTATTCTTCGAAATAAAGGAAGATTCAACTGCGAAGCCAGATTTGAATTACACAAGGGCCATAGACATACATGACCGATTATTGTATGAATCAAGTTTCAGGCTCGAAACCGTTCGATTCTAAAGCCGAGATCTTAATATCAAAAAATCATAGCTTATAGAAAATAAAGAGTGCAGACTTAAAAAACGTTAGTTTTACGGATTTTCTATCCTAATCCGTCGGGTTCGTTTACCTGTAGAGTGGGTGTTTACGGTGTGAGAAGAGATGATGAGCGCACACAATGATCAGTCCTTTTGAAGACGACACAACACAGACGACGTTTATTTACAGAACGAAGACAGGACAGCACAAAGCCGACAAATATTGACAGCACTACTATAAATAGCCGAAACGAACACACAGGACAGCACACAGCAGTACTCTACTGCAGACAGTAACCTACAATAGCAACCGTAGTCTACACTCAGAAATTTCGTAGTGACAGCTCCCACAGCTCGCAAAGCGACCAGACAGGATTCAGCAGGAGAGGGAATCTTTCTGGGATTCTGCCTACGCTCACGTAGAGTCTCTCCCTAATGGCTGAATTACTTTTCTGTCTCTTCTGCTGCCGACTCACTTCTGTCTCTTCTGCTACGACGGAACTACTTCTCAGTTCAGGACTGCTCTGTTCCCAAAGGTGACACAGCGGGCTAAGACACACGACACAGTGACTACAGAATACCGCACACACAGCAATTCAGCCCTCCTTCGTTGCTTCGATATTTTCTCGGCGACTCCTCCGCTCAGGACTCTTCTTCCAGACCTCTCAGTTCAGGTCTACTGGGTCGGCCACCACCGCACATCACAGAATTCGCAGTTGTTTAATGACGGGAGTCGGGACTAAAATCCTCTGGACCAGTCAGGAGCATTCTGGA
Source organism: Argiope trifasciata (assembly GCA_026543055.1). Classification (NCBI taxonomy): domain Eukaryota; kingdom Metazoa; phylum Arthropoda; class Arachnida; order Araneae; family Araneidae; genus Argiope; species Argiope trifasciata. The sequence continues at coordinate 1,900,613 of JAPMOQ010026581.1, read as the reverse complement.
TGTATCTCGGCTCTTAATGGCAGGATCGGGAAAATTCTCGATGTTTCGGGTATTATCCGTTTTGTAGTCAAAGTCGCCAAATGGTCGCCATGTTTGTCGCCAAGCTCTCGGATTACTGGCGTCACACCCAGGTACTATTTAATACAGATGACTGTAAGTCTGCCTTCCTTATGATGACGTTATTAGCGCGTGAAAGCAGAATTACAGGTTCGTAACAATACATTCCATCGTAAAATTATTTTTTCATTTGCATGGTTATTTTTTACATGATTATAATTTTATTTTTCAAAAGAAATGAAAACCGAACTTCAAAGATATTTGAACTAAGCAAGTCCGTCCACATACATATATACCTACCTACTATACCTACTTCAAACGAATTCAGTTCTGAATCTGAAACTTTTCAATTCCAAAACAAAGATATTGACATAAAACTAACAAGGCTTACAGAAAGAAATGAAAACAGACGGGCTTAAAAAGAAGATGGTTTCACGAAATTATCAGAAGTCCTTTTAAGAGGTTTCTAAGAAAAATTTTATATTTATATTAGTTTCTTCCTAGAAGAAATCAAATATTTTGATTATATACGGGCAAAGAATAAAATAAAGCATACTCTACTGAAGGTATCTTCATTTCTTAAAAGTAGTATCAAACTTGCTTAAAAACGGAGAAAATAATTTATTTCTGATGACAACTCTAGTAAGTACACTTTTAACCAAGTCTTCCTTCAAACATTTCAGCAAATGGATTCTGAAAAGCTTCTGCCTAGTGGAAGTTTTAATAGGTTTAGCCGACGGAAAAGTTAAACAAACCTCACTACAAAATTAATCGCCGGATTCGTGTCACTTTGAAGGGCGAGTTCATCTCGTAATGGACTCCAGGAACGAAATCAGGGGTTGGGGGTTGACTTGGACATGAATTTATAATGATTAAAAGAGGTATCGCTCTCTCGTCCTTGATTCGATCTGAGTTGACGATACATTTCAAGACATTTTAGAAATTACTTTAAATGGAAGTCGTTTCAATTTTAACACATGTTGATTCCATTAACCTTTGCATTGGTTTGCTAAATAACTAGAAATGAGCAGGTAGTATTTTGTTAAAGAAAAGCACGAATTAAAAAGCACAGATGCAAAATGAAGCACTTAGTTTTACTAAGTATAATCTTGAACTCGTTCAGTTTAAAACATATGTTTATGTTTAAACGAAGACAAAACTCTTTCAAGTAAAAAAATACATCAAATGAGCCTTTTTAGGACAAAAGGTTGGCCTTTTTAGGTTAGGCTGGCCTCCAGCAACAGAGTGGTCAATCTTTGACCTTCCACCTCATCTTCCCGCTCACCTGTTCATCCTGTTAAAGAATGATACAGAAGAGATGCATCGAATACCGTTTGAGTGTTCACTCCATAGTAAATCTTACTCACAAATACCAAGATCTCTTCAAGGCTGCATAATAGCTGGGACCAAATTGCCAGTCAAAATCAGGCGAAATTATAACTCAAAAGTTCCTTAAAAGTGCAGTTATCGAGAAGGAAAACAGAACCACGGGACCCAAACGGACACCACAGATTTCTTCTACAGGAATTATTTATTTGCTGATACATGTCACTCAGATGTTCTCAATGCAATTTATTAATTCTTTTCTTTTTAGTTAGCATTCTCATTTCCCTGTATGTTCAACGCATAGTCACCATTTGTTCAAGTATTATTGTTCACTCCACCCAGTTATTACTTCACCAAGAATTGAACGCAGTCGTATATGATTTGACACCAATGGGATTCTCTCTGGAGGTACCTGGATGGTTTATCGTGTCCGTCTTTCCTTAAATTTTTTTCCTTCTTTACATTCTGTGTCCATCCAATTAGTTAGATAACTTAGGAACCAGAGGCACAGGATGGAGTTATGTTATGTCATCCTGTTAAATGAGAAGGAAGTACCACTTAAAGAAAATATCCTCAAACTGTTCAATATTTCTCCAAATTCTCGTTCCACAACTAAAGAAACTCAAACACTTTAAAACTTTCAAATAACTGGTAAAAACCTGACAATTTTTAACACGATATCCTTTAGTGAAGGAGATAAACAACTAGTAAAAACATTTTGCCATCACATGCCTTGTTACGAAGATGAATTATTTGACTTTCATTTTGGTCACTCTCTTAACATCTTGATCTCAGCAAGCTGATTTAAAGGGGATGAGGTACTGCTACCATTATAAAAATTGATTTCAAAATGAAGTTTAAAAACATAAACTACACAATCATTTAAAAAACCAATGTCTTAAACAGTAAAAACAGATTTTGACGATCACATGAACCGTTCACTTGTCTCAGACTATTGCTGACCAAAAAAGAACACAAAAGTAGAAAATAAATTCGATATTCAAACAGTTAAGCAGCAATAGTAAACATATTATAACATTTAGAAACTTTAAGCAATGGATAAAATTTAAAGATTCAGGTTAAAAACAGAATTTATTTTATTTGGGGGGGTGTCCTGTTTGCCAGGAAATAATGTAAGATGCAGTTTGTTCTTTAATACTTCAACACAGAATTAATAACGACAAGATTTTAAATCACTAGTCGCAACCATGACTTAATTCTTGGGATAATTTTTTGTTGGGCGCACGAAAAATTGATAAATCTACATAAATATCATTGAAACTATCCAAATTATTACCATGAATACATTTTAAAGGATTTGAATGCCAATTAAACATCGTTCTGTTTCTTGTGGTGCTCAAATCTAACATCTTAACAACCTGAAGTATTAATTTTGATGTGATAAGTTATTCAAGAAAGTAATGGTTGTTATTTTATTGATAGATCCTTTCGAATTCGTTGCAATAATCCATCGTTATGAACACAATTTTTCCGATAAAACTTTGCATGTTTAAGCTTACTTTTTTCATTATCTACAATCTTTTTCTATCTTTTGGAGCAACACACCGTAAATATAGAGATTTCTCGAGAGACGGCTCGCGTGCCCGAGGTGTTCGTGTCCCGCGCTCATTTGGGAGAAGAAATCTCTCGAAAGATTAGCGGATATCAATTTCTAATTATTTCCTGCCGGCTGTCATCCCCTGACAGATGACCAGTGGGCGAGAAAAGGGATCGGTTTCCTATAGATGGAATAAAATGGCTTCTTCCAGAAGATAGGCTGAAGGAAGATCTTTTTATTTTAGTGGAGGCTTTCTCAGAAATGTCGTTGGATTTTTTAAAAATAAATCTAATAGCAAAAACATAAATTATTATATATATTTTTTAATAAAATGAGAATGAGTACGAATAATTCATCCCAGATTTTTTCTATCCTGTGTATTTTACTGCCAACAATAAAGTTTGCAGTTTATCTTTCAAAGACCTTGTGAGTTACATGTTTTTAGAAATATACTACATGAGTACTTGTTTATTTAGTTTGGTTTAGCTTTAGTCAACGTAATATTTTTAAAAAAATCTGTTTTCATTAATAGAAAGGAATTTCTCTTCGTCATATTTCGTCATTTGAAGTGAATTCTTTAGAATTGAATGACAGACACCCCCACCCTCGGTGGCAAGGATTCATCAATATCTTTCCAAACACAAATAATTTTCCTTATGTTTTCACTATTTAAACAAATTTTCTGTACCCTTATTTTTCATTTCACTTGCTTCATATTTATAAGTAAAGGGTGCTTTTTTTTAACTGACAGTACTCAGAGACCCCTGTAGCTCGAACTATCAGCTGCAAAGTCAAAAATTTTATAGGAGGACTATTGGCGACATGGGAAACAGGAATCTGCAAAGAAAAAGCTCCAAAAGTTGTTGATAGGAGAAAATGGGGCGCTTTGTACTTTAAGACAGCTAAAATGTTGCAGAAAACACGGGGAAAAATTGCAAAAGGCAAAATGCCGATTACGTAGTTGACACCAGCTCCAGTATTTTGAGTTATAAAAAAAAGAAGCGGGCCATCGAAAATCATTTTAAGTATCAGTTGATTTGTAAAATGCGTCTCACTCTAGCATACCTTGCATTACTTGTGAAACTCTTTGATCTGAATCAATCCAATGCAGCAACCGCTCTTCGCAAACTTAGAGGTGGAAAGCATTTACGTAAAGGACCTCTATTAATGAATGCAGTGAAGGCAATGACTAAAAAATTTGAAAAGACAGGTTCTCTCACAACTTTGCCCGGTAGAGGTCAGAAACTGGACTGCAATCGTTGACGGAAATCAGATGCTTTAAGACAGCTAAAATGTTGTAGAAAACACGAGTCTGCTGCTAATAGCCGCACACGTGGAGTTGCCGAACAACTGGATGTTAGTGTTTCAGCACCATGAAAAATTCTTCAATTTCATCCACATAAAATTAGTCATTTGCAGGAATTAAAACCTATAGATTGCGATCTTATGCAATTTTTCTCATGTTTTATGCACAATTTTAACTACCATAAAGTGTAAAGCACCACATTTCCCTTTATCAGCAAACTTTTAGAACTAAATTTTTTTGGCGGGGTTTCTGTTTCCATGCATTAATAACCCTCCTACAAAAGTTAGGGGCTTTGCGGCTGATAGTTCGAGCTACCAAAGTGTCTGAGAACTTCTTCTTCTTGTATACAGCCGACCACCCCGCCACCAGTGAACGTAGCAGTATTGGCAGGATTAGTTGTGTTCGATTGCTGAATAAGTATTGTCCAACCTTAGATTGACCAAACAGACAAACTAACATTAATTTCGGGGTAGTATATAGCCGTCTTTCTCTCCATCTACACACTCTCAAACAGTTGGAATGAAACTGTCCATCTTCGACATCCTATCCTTCAGGATTTTGAGATGACCTGGTACCATCAGTACTGTGCTTAAATCAAGGTGATTGAGTTCTGTCAGTTTTTTTAAAAAAACACCCTGTATATTGCAATCATGTCGAACTAGCACTTTTAATTTTTGTAAACGTGTGTATTCTAGCTGACAATTTATTTTTTTAATAATTACCGAACGAAATTATCTATAATTGATTCAATTAATTAAATTTGAATTCTATATATATGGTGTTACTTTGTAGAGAATTATTAAAAATAAATATTGATTACAAATTATTCCATAATTATTGTAATTATGAAAATGGAAAATAATTAAAATCAAAGATTACTTAAATATGTACTGATAAAGGTATGCTTTTAAAAGCTAGAAACATTACATTAATTTGGGATGAAAATAAAAAAATAAAAAATAAACACTAAACAAAAAATAAAAATAACACTAAAATAAAAATAAAAAATTCATGTAAATGAAGTATTCCCTTCAAATTAGTAAGATATTCTGTCATTGCTGTTTAACATGATTGTTTATAGCATATTTTCAATTTTCTATGAAAACAAAAAACAAACAAACAACAACAACCCTCCAACCCCCAGAGTTTTAGTTGAAAATTAGATTAATAAAAATATCCAATTTACGAAGATAAACTCTTTTTCTGTCCTTCTGAAAAGCTGAATTCTATTGAAAATTGATTAAAAAAGTGTTCCAAAGTTAAAAGTAAAAAATTTCTGTGATAGCCTTTGTTCTTTCCGAGTTGATTTTAAAAAGAAACTATAAAAATGTGTTAAGTATGCCCTTTTAAAATATAATGCTGAAGTTAATTGAATTTTTCTAATTCGTTGAAGATTATTAGGTTTAAACACAGTGACAATGCAATTTTTTCGAATGATTCGTTTTTAAAATAAAATAGAAAAAGATTTCTTCCGTGACTTGCGCTGAGCTAAACAAGAACTTTTTAAAATTATTTTGGTTTTAATTATTATATTGATTTCTGTGAAAATTCCTATATATATATATATTGAATTTGCATGAAAGACATTTTAATGAAATACATTATGTTTTTATTGACTGCTTTTAATATCACTTTCTAATCTGATGCAGAAATTAAAAAAATAGTCCTGTCTGGGATGTCATTTAACCTGTGAACTATTTATGACATTGAGGATCATGCGTCGAATGCAGAAATTCTTCCTACGCTACTGCCCTTCAGTCTCGAGCCTCTAGACCACAGCAATTTTAATTAAATTGCTCATCACTAAATTGAATGTGAAAAAACAAATTACAGCAATTGAGGGGGCTTGCTATAAAAAATCAAAGAAGTAAAAATGTTTCCAAATTTTAAATTGTATGAAGATTTTCCTTTTTATCAATCTTTTTAATTGTTTATACATATTGAAAGTATTTTAATTCAAAAATTTATTTTCCGCATGATATGGTACACGTTGGAATGTTGGATCTAAGAAATAAATGTTTCTTGCAATCAAATAAATAGTCTGTATATCTGTATGAAAAATATTTCGCAGTAAAAATGTTTGGCGGTATATGTTGTGGTGTCTCGCCAATGGGGAGATTGAATTCCGCCAAGGATCGAACTCGCGACTTCACGATTTGCAGTCGCGTACCATATCCGCCAGACAAAAAGGATCACCAATGTTTAATGGTTATTACTGGCTCATTAAGATACTACTACAATATTTCCCCATCAGTGAGTCTGCGAAGAGACGAACGATTTTATAGAGCAAAGCGTTTTGGCAAGCGAACGGCGTGTTTCGATAGCGATAAGTGTTATGGCGAGAGAAGAGTGTGCTCATTGTCCGAGGTCACCAGTGTGGCGAAGTGTATTGTGGTGTAGCGCCAATGTGAAGATAGCATTCCTCCAAGGATAGAACTTTCTACCTAACGATTTGAAGCAGCGGAACATATCAGCTAGACAAAAGTGATCACCAGTGTTTAGTGGCTTCTACTGACTTATTAAGATACCACCACATATGCAATTTACGCTAATATTATTTGCTTTTAAAACAAAAATAGATATTTCCATTAATTATCACAGCCCCACTCTGTAACGTTGGGTACATTTCATCAGCTGCGTCAGTCATAGAACCGCATATTTTGTGGGCCGTGTTTGAGAGCTAGGTTCATTGCATCTTTATATTTTCCCCTCTTAAGTGGAAGAATCTGCAGAAAAAAGTGGCAGTAGCTTTGGCAGTTAATTTTATATTGCAATAAACTAATGAGACAAACAGCTCCATCGTTTGAGTAACGTGAGAACTAACGATTGGAGTTTCATTTTTCTGGCTCCAAACAGATAATATATTTTTTCTTTTGGCGCATGTAACCCTCAATTCTCCCAGGTTGGAGGTACACCGTTTTTGCAGCAAACTCTTCAATTATTGAGAGGAAGTTTCCAGCTCAGATGTCATCTGACTGCGGTTCAAAATGAAAAGGTCCGTCCCAAAATAGCCCTAGTGTTGCTTCAAAACGGGACGTTCATATAACTAAACTAAACTAAACTTATACATTTTATCAAAGACTCTTTTTAATTTTCTATGGAAATCTCTTAATGAAGCAAGGCAAGGCTGTTTGAGAAATCACAGCATGCTACTATTTGCCGAACTGTCATATTACGATTTACAATTACGTATTTTACAGAAAAAACGCATATTTTAAATAGTTTATTGTATTGATTTCGTTAAAAGGCTTTTGATGCTTGATAGCTTCGCTTTCTTTCTGAAGCTCTGTGAGTTAATGTTGCCACAAAGAAATAACAACTACACAATCAGCCGCTCTTATTAAGTAACGGAAGCAGAGGAGTCGTTAGTGGCAGAGTGCGTCTTAGAGCAATTCGCTAATTCGAGAATAGAGTGCTTCCTCCTAAGGTTAAATGATTCCGTGTAATCCCTTTTCTCTGTCTGCAAATGGCGAACTAGGGAACACAACACAGCGTGTTGCGTAGCAATTCAGCCTCTAATCCTTTCTCTTGTCATTACGCACTTTTCCATTCTTGCCATTCTGGCGCTGTTTCGACGGAATGAGAAAATTTGGCAATTTTTCACCTGCCTTTTCCACATGGAATTATGTAATTTTTCGGGTATATGTTACCATGGAACACGCCGTGCTAATTAAAAACAAAATGTTTGTAGAGTTCTAATGGCTGGAACATATAGAGTGTATGAAATGTAAAATTATTACTAATGTTCTCTTGGAAAAACAATTTGATGTTTGCCATTTTTCGAGTTATCTGTTTCAGTGGGAAAGGTCATGCTTTACAGGTAGGGAGAGTTGTAGTTATTGTTGTCGTCGTGTCCGTGTTAACATGGAAAGGGGATGCAGTAGCTCCTGAGAGTAAAGACCCCTGAGCACATGAAGGTAGAAGTCTGACTTCTTGCTCAAATGAAGATAACAAACACACACATTCGTTTGCACAACCTCTTGTTTACAGAGGGGCGCATTCGCACATCTCATGAATAGAACACAAAGGAAGAACAACTACGCCCAAACTAGGACTGGAACCCTGGATGCCCAGACCACAGGGAAGACACACTACCCTTAAGCCAGGACGCCGATACAGGCAGGGAGAGTATAAGTTGTTATTTACAATTAAAAATGGAAGTAACACAAAACAGGTTACGGTTGCAGCTCATTTGTGTTTCAATAATCCGTTTTATTACCCACTTTGTGTACAGAAAATGGTAAATCCACATTTTTACTTGCAAAAATTTCATTAAATTTATTCTGATTTACTTGAACTACCTTTTAATTATCCTCATTTTTTTCCACTTTTTTTAACGAATTTTCTTTTATTTATTTACATTTGATCCTTTTTCACTCAAACGAAAGCGAGAAAGAAGAAATACGGACCCTTGTTTTAAATTTATAGAGTAATTAAGATAAACCCTCTAAACATGTGCAAAATCTTTTATTTTTATTTTTGCAATGTGACTTCGGAATTAGCAGAAAGGCAGCGGTGGCCTGGTGGTAAGGTCTCGGCTTCGGAACCGGAGCATTGCAGGCTTGAGGCCCGATTCCACCGAAGAACCGCCGTGTAAGCGGGTCTGTTTCCCGTTAAATCCATTGGGTCCTCCGGCTGGTGTGGTGTGAAGAGGGGGGCGCCAGCTCAGGTGTCATCTGACCGTGGTTCAAAAGGACGTCCCAAAATAGCCCTAGTGCTGCTTCAAAACGCGACGTTAATTTAACTAAACTCGGAATTAGCAGAACTGGTGGCGATGTGTAAACAATTTACTGAAAATCCTTTTTAATATCTCACTGTATACTCAGTAATATTTCAGAGCCCTTTCTCTAAAGGAAGAGTTATCGTAAAGAAATATTCAATGAATTCCCGCCCTATTCGAAGACATGTATTGGGAAATAGACAAAACGAAAGATTGCCTAATAGCCTCACACTTTTGAGAGTCTGATACCTCGAGTATCTTTTGGAAATATTTTTAAAAAGGATTCTATGTATTTTATTTAATGCTCTACTCTAGAAATTATATCAGTTATAATCAAATGTGATTAAAATTCATAATTTTATTTTTAAAACGGTGTTTGTGTTTCCACTTTGCCTATAGAATAGTTTATTCCAGCATATTATATTGTGGATGATTGACTGAATCACAAGCTTGCAATCCAAAGTTAATGAAAAACAATAAGCATTAGCTTTTAATTTATGAAGTTTTTACGAAGGGAATTCTACCAAATATCAGAATTTTGAAAATAGAAGCATTAAAATGATATAAATGTAATTGCAATGTAATTCCACCCAAACGAGTTTCAAACAGTTTTATAAAGAAAAGGGTTAAGTTAAAATGCATATTTTTAACGTAATCACCTAACTTAACTTTTAAATCATTCTTCGTAGGACTACTATATGCCATAAAACCTCATGTACAACCGTGGTCTTCATTACCAAATCGAAAAGCAGACACAGTGGGAACTCGTTTAAGTATTGGGCATACCAGATACACACATCTTCACCTGTTGCTGGGTGAACAACCACCTCTTTGCCCTCAATGTGACTGTCAAGAGTCTGTCCAACATATAATATCTGAATGCCCACGTTTCAATGCTCAGCGTTTGATATTTTTTCTAATAGCGAACTCCCCATTACCTTTGTTACTTGGCAAGACACCACATGCTCAAATTTTTGCATTTTTAAAGTTTATCAAATTTATGCTCTCATTTAAATTTCGTTTTTTATAGCTTTTTTTTATACATTACCCGTTTTTTAATTACTACACATTGATATGGGTTTAACAATGGTTTGGCGCAGCATTATCAAAATATGGCTCTTGCGCCAGAGAAATTCAAACAAATCAAATCAAATCGTATGAATACTACCAAAAAGGATGTCAGAGGACTCAATAAGATGAATTTTATTTTACTAATGCAGTGCGCAGAACTTTTCTTTCATCCCAGAACTTTCTAAATCTTGCGAGAGAGAGAGAAAAGCTTTCTCTAACTCGAATTCTTATTCGCAGAAAAGGCGTTTCTGTCAGAATCAACGAAATACACAAATCATCGCTCTGACCAGAAGAAATATCCTACCAACTGTTCCACGTGGGCCATATGAGTGACGTTTAATAACGAATTTCAAACAGTTTTATAAAGAAAATGGTTAATTTAAAGTACATATATTTAACGTAATCACCTAGCTTAACTTTTAAATCATCCTACGTATGACCACTTCCTAAAAAAATGTCGAAGGACTCAAGAAGTTGAATTTTATTTTACTCATGCAGTGCTCTATTTCCAGAACTTTCTCTTTCATTCTCAGAACTTTCTAAATCTTGTGAGAGAAGAAAAAAATCTTTCTCTTTAACTCGAATTCTCGTTCTCAGAATTAGAATCAGAAAAAAACACGAATCGCCGCGATGACCAGAAGCAATAATAAATGGAATTATAAAAAACAATGTAATTTCACCCAAAATGAGTTTAATAACGAATTTCATACAGTTTTATGAAGAAAATGGTTAACTTAAAATGCATATTTTTAACTTAATTACCTATCTTAACTTTTAAACCATCCTACGTATGACTATTACCTGAAAAGTCGTCAAAGGAATCAACAAGTTGAATTTTATTTTACTCATGCAGGGTGCAGAACTTTTATTTCATCCCAGAACTTTATAAATTTTCCGAGAGAGAGAAAAAAAGCTTTTTCTCTAACTCGAAATCTCATTCGCAGAAAAGGCGTTTCTCTCAGAATCAACGAAACACACGAATCGCCGCGATGACCAGAAGCAGTATCTGTTCCACGTGCGCAAACCGAGTGAAAGAAGACGCACGGTTTTGGGTTTTCAGAAAAACACTTTCCGTCGGATAAACAGACGCTTTTCGAAGAAACTGACAATTGCAGCCTCTGTTGTTTCGAAGGCAGGCCCCCGCCCCCTTTCCTGGGAAGAAGGGCCACTTAGACGGCGGCGGCATACGAAAGGGCCCATTTGCCTGTCAGGGCGTTTGATGGCCGGGTCGGAAAAATTGCGCCGTCTGCGCGTTTACGAGCAGCGAAGACGACTTTACGAGTTTTCCGTCGGCCCCGGCCTCGAGAAACAATTTCGCGTGCCCGCCGACGTCTCCACTCCCAAACAAATGACCTTCATTACCGGAGAAATGGAATCTTTTCCGGTGAGCATCCAAAATGAAATGCTTTATTAGAATTTTCCGACTTTTTTAAATAGCCCTTAGGTAAGATGGCCAATTTCTCTTTTTTTTAAAAAAAGAAACCTCGTTTTATTCTGTTGACTTAAGTTTTTTAGTTTATTAATATTAACGTCCCAGTTTAAAGCAACATTAGGGCCCATATTAATTTCATTTAAAAACATTCTCTTATTTCCTGATCCAATTCCACGTTATCTACTTCGGGTCTGGTCGGTGTAATGCCACTTGCTCATACCAAGCCGAATGAGATTTAGCTCTTTCGAATGAAGGCAGAGGTGTGCGCCTTTTGTTGTTGACGAGCACCGCTCAGGTGAAAGGGCGACTTTGCTTGAGCACAATAGATGGCGCAAAGAGCCTCCCATTATTTATTTCTCTGAATGAAGCAGTAATTTAAAATTAGGAGCGAGATACGACACTTTAGTAAAAATTTATTTGTCTATTGCTGGTATGTTCTTCCCTTTTTGTTTTTAATTATTAGTTGAATCTTCCTATATAAGTATATAATCTTTTGTGTGTGAAAAACCAGTTTCAACCAATTTTAAACAGTCATATGACTATCAGATTACAGATGCATCAATATTTAGTAAATGATTCTCCCCGTTCCTTCCCATCTAAAAATTGTTCAAGTTGCATCACTATTTCAAGGTCAGAGTTCTCCACATTATTTAAACTTGGTTTGGAATAATCACATGACAATTGCGCTGCTCAATCATCAACTTTCAGAAAAATGATTGTTGTTATTTTTTAAATCTGAAAATTGCCAAAGCTCCAAAACTTTTTTCTACCAGCTACAAAAATTGGAAAGATGTTTTGAAAAACGGTTAAATATAAAATAAATCTACTATAAAAGCAGTAAGCAAATACTATGAGAAATTTTTTTAAAATAATTTAATAAATGTTTGGAGGTTTATTGATGATTTAATTTTGGTTAACTTAGAGAATACCAGTATTGTTACAAATTTCTATCCTAAAGAAACTACTGGACTACTGGCTACTTATCTGGATTTAGGAATCAAAATTGCTAATGATAAAACAATAGTTGGTATATATGATAAAAGAGACAAATTCAGCTTTAAAATAATTAAACCGTGTAATTATCACTCTAATCTTAACTCTAAAATTTTCAAAAATTAAATTTTTTCACTATTTAATAAAATTAAAACAATTTGCAATAAAAAAATTTCATTTATAAAAGCAACAAATAGTTTTTTTTTTTTAAAATTAAAACTATAATGAATTTTCCAAAAATTTCTGCAATATTGACATTTTAATAAAAAAAGAAATGATGAAATATTATTCATTAAACTAAAACTAAATAGACTTTCCGTTAGTAACTCAATAGATGGCGCTCAGACCCAACCTCTATTTATTTATTTATCTGAATGACTCACAATATTCAAATCGAAAAGTGGATACGACACTTTACACAAAATTTCTTTGCCAGTAGCTGGTATACGCTGTCTTTTTTTAAAAATTATTAGTTGAATATTTTTACTTAGTTTTATTATATATATTTTTTGTTTTATTTGGTGATGTTTTTCCTGTTGTTTTGTTTTGTGTCTTACCTGTAAAAATGGTGCAACTCTTTGGCCTTAATCGTCAAGGGATTTTCAGGTCAAGAGGGGTCAATACTGTTGGACAATGTCTGATTCCTCACAGAAAAAATTCTTCATTTTGAATGCTTGCTTGAGGCTGACCCTTTAAAATGTCTTCAGGCTGGATTTTTTTCTATTTGATTTAATTTTCATTTCATTGTATTCCTTTTAACTTGGCTTTTATTGCTAATTTATTTAGTTTCATCTGTATTGTACTTGTAGTTGCATTGACGCTACAATAAATACAATGAGAGTTTTTTTGAATTTTTAATTTAGTTCGAATTTGAAATAATTTTTAGTTTCGAATCCAATATTTAATTTCGTTTCGTTTTCATAAACTTTTTAAATTTAGGTATGTTTCATTAATAGGTTTGATTTAATTATGCTTTTATTCTTGTTTACTTATTGTAGTTCAATTCCGAAATTTTAGTTTCGATTCTTGCATAATTGAGTTTAGTTTCCAAAATAATTCAATTTTCGATGATTTCAGAAAAGTGGTTTTAGTTGTTTAATGCTTTTATAGTTGATTACTTATATATATATATATATATATATATATATATATATATATATATATGCTAAACTATTTACCAATAAATTCTTCAACATATTAATTCATATAGAATTATTATGCAAACAATAATTTTGTGAAAAGAAACTGCTATTTTCATATTTCTGAGATCATAAAATAGTTTCATAATTAATTAATATTAAAGGTCAAATCCTTCAATGTTTGCCAATTAAGAATGAACGAAGTGATATTTCCCCACTTGGGGAAAGTGAAAAGCCTTTTATCAAAACTGTTATTAAACGCGATTGAAGTTTTTTTAAACCTATCATAAAAATTAAATTACTTAATTTCCTCCCAAAGAAATTGTATTCCATGAAAATATCAGCTATGATGTCATAGTTCTACGTCAAATTTTTTAAAAACGCAAAGAAGCGTACGTAATAATAATGCAATACTGGTATAAGTAGGTAAAAAAATATATATGTGATGAAAAGTAGAAGATGAATAGTGCCCTTTATGCTTTATTCATTGCCTATGCGATTTCGAATTTCAATTAATTGTTGCCTTCAATTATTCAAAAACCCCTAATGAAAATAACATCTTTTCCTCACGATAATAAACGAAGTGCAACCAAGAATTGTTCATCGAATAAAATACCACGCAACCAGCTAAAACTTTCCTCCCGCTTTTCGCTCTTACATAAAACAGCAATAAATGAATCTGAGGACAATATTAAAGTAATTCGGTTGTTGTTGTGGGTGTGAAATTTTTTCCCTTTCTTTCCGCAGGTAAATAATACAATTCTGAGGCATTTTAAAATAGGAAATTGAAATATGAATAGGAATTTTGAAATTTTTGCAATTGATTGTATGCCTAATTTATGTTCTAAAAACAAATATTAGATTCTATTTAGTCCATCACCTTAATTATTGTCTATAAAATACAATAACACTATTTAAATTAACCCTTTATTTTGAATCTAATGTACCAAAGTTAAATAGTAAACTTTGTTTCAAGAAATTATTTAAATAGACTTCAATTCAGCAAGAAACACCACAGCAATATGCTATAAATCTTCAATAACTGAACTAAACAGGTGAAGTGATGCCTCTAAATGAACAAAGAAACCAAAATTTTGCACAAATCTGAAAGGAAACTTGTGTAGAAATCGGTTGGGCAAGGGGTGTTATGTACTTCAAAGGTCAAAGAGACTAACGCACTTATGCCAGTTTAGAAAGACAGGAAAAAAATTATTAGGAAAAGAAATCTACGATCGCAAATTTCAAGTTAACATGTGAGAACATTATTATTTTAAAGTCATTATTTTTATTTATTAGTCATTAGCCAGTTTAAACTGGTTTCAAACAATTACGAGATCTCTCTCTCTCTCTCTCTGTATATATATATATATATATATAATAAAATTTTGTAAACTTTAATTTTTAATTTTTTCAGCGAGTAACAAAATTTTGGAGCTCGACCAATTTTGACATGAAAAAAGTAAAGCCACTCGTTATTCTAAATATCAGCGCATATGTCATTTGATAGTCACATGATTTTTTAAACCCGGTTTAAACTGGTTAAAGACTTAAATTTAATTAAGATAATTCGTAAGAATTCAAAGAATGTACAATTTAGAAATCAAGCTGTCACTTTAGTGGGCGATAAATCGCCAAATGTATGCACTATTTTCTAATAATCTTATTTTGTTTTATCTTATGACAAAGCCCTGGAATTTAATAATTTTCCTTTGTAAGTGTAAGCTGGCATATTTATAACTCTAATAATGTTTTAAAGGTGCAAGGATTTAGGAAAGCTTTGTTATTATTTGGTTTTAACTCGAACACTGTACACATAAATATTAAATTTATGCAGCGAAGACTTAAACTACGGATTTTCGTAGGAATTTAATTTTAGAGTAAAATTCTAAAATTAGTAAATGCATTTATTGTAGGGCAATTTGTGAATTTCAATTTTACAAAATGCTCCTGGAATTATGAAATAAAGCACCAGAAACAGGTTATATTAACTTTTCAATTAAACTTTTCGCAATAATTCTATAATTGTTTTGGCGCTAAACGTATAATTAATTTTTCTAAATCAGTATTGTCTAGACATTCCTATGGAGCCTTTAGGCGCTACAGGAATTAAATATCAATCCACTTAGCTGAACAGAAAAACACCCATTTTGTCTTCGAGATTTTTTAAATAAAATTTCTAGAGTGACCAGAAAAAACAGATGTCTGCGCATTTGCTACAAATTTAAATGTCTTAATAAGTGAACACAGCTTCAGAGTAGAATAACACACATTATCTAAATTTAGAAAAATCTGTCAAAGGTCAACTCTTGCTGATGAAATTTCTGAAATCTACAAAGTACATGAAGTGTTAAACAATTAAAGGAATTATTCATGATCGAATTCACAAATTATTCAGTATAAATGAAAAGTTCTAGATTATTTTATTTTTGTTAAACTGATCTGAATGAACATGTATATTGTTTCAATAAACTTTTATCTAGTTGTTTCATTACCTAAACAATCATATAATGGTAGAGTAAGCGCCATGAAAAAAAAGATATGTTACAAATTAGTCACGAAAATAATTTATGGCCTTTAAGTTAGTTATTATTTTATAAATAAATGCTAACGATAACAATAAAGATTGAAATGGCGCTTGGTGTCAAAATGAAATTCCGTTCAATCATATATCTGGATATGACGAAATAGAAGCTGCTTAGCTATATGGCAAATTTATTTAAGTACTAGAAAACATTTGTCCTTTGCATAGGGCCAGAATGTCTGGGACAGTCCTTAATTCTTCCTGTATGTCGCGCCTTGTCAGTGTCCACCTTAAATGTCATATTTTCTCAGGGTGTAAATCTTACCCTCTTTGCCCGAAATGCCGGCAACATCAGGCCTCTGCTGAACATGTTCTAGACTGTTCTTTGTTGGAGAAGAATTTATTCTTCTCCCTTCCTAATTTTGACTTTCTACTTGTCAACGGACTTTTGTATTTGATCTTACAAAGTCAGACCATGGAGATTAGCAACAACAACAAACACTTATAAAATGTAAATAATACATATTTTTGAAAAGATTCTTAATGTCCATTCTTAAATCGAATGCAAGCTTAATTTTCATAATAAAGAGTGCTACTAATTTTTATTCAAAAATCTATCAGAGAAAATCATTACAATGTTGAGAAAAATAATAAATTTGGTACATCATGTGAGACACGGGAGAGTAAACATGTGACCACATTGAAGTATGAGATTACTGAAGGTATGAAGATGTGACCGAATGACTGAACGCCAATAAAGCGAGAATTATTGAGTTGAAGTCCTAACGGCCATCACTAACGGCCGTCAGAGCTATTTTCCGTTATCAGAGGTAATTCTATCTCGTACCATTACTATGCTGAAAGAGAAATGAGAACTTATCTCTATGTCATTCCTGCATTTAGGATGTCCCTACATTTAGATGTAGTGCAGACTGGTACGAACTCCTTTGTTTTATAGATTCAGCTAGCCATTCGCTTTGTGGTGGCATCTTAATAAGCCAATAATAGCCGCTAAAACATCAATGATCACTTTTGTATAGGGGATATGTTACGCGGCTGTAAATCGGAAGATCGCGAGTTCGACCCTTGGTGGAATTCAATTTCCACATTGGCACAATTCCAGACAACACCATCGACACATAGGTGTCTACGGATGATAAATCTCCAAACAGCTGACGTGGCGCCATCTACCCTCAGCAAACGGAACCAAAGCCAAGTCGTCAGACTCACTTGACGCAACAATACTCTCAATCAGCAACGCAAAGTCATCAGACTCTCTTGACACAGCAATCAAAGTCAGCTGACTCACTTGAAGCAACAATCACTCTGTTCGCTCGAAATAACACTTGGAGCTATAAAATCGTTCGTCTCTCAGACGACTCACTGGTAGGGGAGTATTGTGGTGGCATCTTAATAAGCCAATAACAGCCACTAAAACATCGATGATCACTTTTGTAAAGGGGATATGGTACTTGGCTGCAAATCGGATGGTCAGGAGTTCGATTCTTGGCGGAATTCTATCGCCACATTGGCACAATTTCAGCCGACACTTTCGCCACGTCACAGTTTCTTAAAAATAAAATTTAATCCTTGAAATCCGATTTTATTAATCACAAAAGGCTAAAACCCAGTTTTAGATCAATTTTGAATTTGAAATAACATCAAACCTTCATTAATAAGAAACTAAATTGTTGATAAAAATTGATAAAAGCATCAAGGTGGCGAACGTTTATGGATCCATGTCTTATTTTTCCCAAACAAATGTCTAATGAGGTATAGATTTGATGGCAAATAATTTTGGCCTGTGACTATTAGGAAGATAATAAAACTAAATACTAACAACTCAAAACTCCTTATTTACTACGAATTTGTTTTTTCATTGTATAGTATTGAATCTTTTAGTTAAATATGTTTAATTCAAATTAAAGTAACATTAGTGCGATTTCTTGCAGATTAGAGGCTGAATACAGGCTGAATGGGAGTCATCTGCCAATTGGTTTCCAAGAAAATATTTAATGTTATTCATCTCTGAAAATAATGAATCGCAGTCATAGATGACAACATTCTTAAAATAGCATGAGCCAGCTTCTTCAAACTATTAAATGTTTGAATCGAATTCCATGTTTCCGAAATTTTTTTACTGGCCATTTTATTTATGTTGCTTGTTAACTTTTTTGTTTCAATCCATTCCAACTTCTTACTGGTTCCAATAAATTCTTAAATTTATTTTGAACTAGACTGGAAAGGAATCCGTTGCGTTTGTTTTGAATTCATCAATTACCAACCAATAGAATTGGGACAAATACAGTTTATCAAATGACATTACATACAAACCACTTTGAAAACCGTAAAATGCAAACACTTTGATCAGCAGCGTGCCGAAAATATTGTGTCTAATATTTTCCAATGGCATGCGTGCCACTGGTTCGCCATCCTGTTACAGACAAACAGTTAGTCAGTGTTTAAACTGATACACATAAAGACGATCTTGTTCTTAACGCATTAAAGGCGGGAGGCATAGTACTAAGATATGATCAGCGTTACCTAGCATACTTTCGTCAAGATCTCCCGCCTTTAATGCGTTAATTCGTACATTCAAAAGGAAATGCGTTATAATGTGAATCCTAAAACCGATTCACCGATCACCGTTTCGACTGCCAAAACTTTTACCTAAGCAGTCTCGAGTGATTTTCCAAGTAGATTCTACAACTACGAGTGCTTCTTTTGGACATTTTTGTAGGTATAGTCGTTTTCCTTTTTTTGTAGATGTATACTTTTTATGCTTAAAATTATGAAATGTAACATAGTTTCGATAAATTATTCAATATTTCAACATGTGTATCCTTAAACAAAACTAGTTACGATTTAGCGCCAAAAACTATTCTTGCTAAGGAATAACAAAACTCTTAAGGAAAGAGGCTTACATGATTTAAATCTTTTTAATGAAACATTAAAGGACATAACACACGAAAAAAAATAACAATTAATACAAACACATACAAGGTTCGCAGGAATACCAAATTTCATCAGTACAGCTGAAAACCTTTTTGAGTTATGTTTGTTATAGACAGATATTAAATCAAGAACGTGCTTGCTAACTTTATTCTAGTGTTTCTGAAAAGATAAATTTTGAATTTTTTGATAATTACAGTTAGTTTCACTACATTTCGAATACGGAAACGTAAAAGAAAACGATGGTTATTTCGAAGAGAATCATAATAGTTTCTCTTCCCTCCCCCCCTGTTCTATGAGAAACAATTAAGAGAATTAATCGCCCGGAGAGGCGCCCATCAAGCTTATCGGATGCTTTCTCGACTCATCCATCCACACTGAACTCTGAAATGGATTTCGCGATCGAATTTCTGCAAAGGATTAAGCCTTATCAGCGCCGCTTTGAATGCGTCAGAAACGAGAATCCATCATTCACAGTCAAGTTCCTGTGAGTTCGAATGAGATAGTTTCTCTTCAAAGTATTCTTTCAACAATTCTTTTTTGAAATTCCGCTGCACTTATAATAAAGCTCTCGTTTTAAAAGTAAGCGTCGTTGAAAATTTTAAAAACTGAATACATTTCTAAATTCAGCAACTATTCTCTATAATATTGTCAGGAAGATTTAAATAAACACACAGTCAGCTTTCAACTAACAAACAAGTTTATTGAAGGGAAGTAGCGACTTGCAACTTTACAAGGTTGCCCACGACGATTGGGTATCAGCTTTGATACAAGAGCAGAATATTCGTGGAACAACCAATTTTCATAACGAAGAAAGGTCTAGGACAGTGTTTCTCAATCTTTTAGTATTCACGGCCCAATTTTCAATCATAATTTTCATCGCGCCCCCCCCCCTTCGCACCCCATACAATAAAATGTATACAATAATAATGTATTTTGAGTATTTTAGCTCTAAACCTACACTACAACCATAATTTTAAACTTTACAAATTAAAAGAATACGGAAATTTATTGTCATTTTGCAACACCGAATCTCAGCATTGAAAAAACAAGAATCCTATGCCTTTTTATTGCTCTTGCGTCCCACCATGTCGGGCATTCTCATGGTTTCGCGAGAAGTTTCGATTTGTTTGGAATTTGTCTGGTTAGCTTAAAAGTTAAGTTAGGAGCGTGCGCAGATGTGAACAAATGTTTTCTCATAGGGAGAAGGAGAAAGTTCTATGACGAAAATTTCAATTCCAGACACTCTCATTCGAGTCGATCCTTCTATCGCTATTGAATCTATTCTGAATGTGTATGTTATATATATATTCGTGTAATTGCAATTCACCGTATTAAATATTCACAGCAGCAGACTTATGCAGAATCATGGATAAATTTTTAAGCGGGCGTAAGCGAACATTAGACGATAGACAAGCATCAACAAGTACACAGACGAGTGTGGTTCCGAAAATAAAAGCAAGAAAATATTCTCAAGAATACTTAAATTTTGGGTTCACTAGTACTGAAGTAAAGGAAGAAGAAAGGCCCCTGTGTATCATTTGCTCAAAAATGTTGGCGGCAGACAGCATGAAACCTTATAAACTTAAACGACATTTGGAAACGCTTCATAGTGCGTACGTAAACAAACCCAGAGAATCCTTCGAATTAAAATTAAAATCATATCAAAAGCAAAAATCATTGTTTAAAAAAACTTTGTGAATGAAAAAGCTTTAATTGCCTCTTACAAAGTTTCATATAAAATAGCCAGAAGTAAAAAGCCTCATACCATTGGTGAAGAGCTTATTTTGCCAGCCTCAATTGAGATTGTAGAAATTATGTTTGGAGATAATTTTGCAAAACAATCCCTTTCAAATGATATTGTTGCTCGTCGAATTGCTGATATAGCTGAAGATGTAGAGTGTCAGCTTTTGTCCAAGTTACGTGACAAATTGTTTTCAATACAACTCAATGAGGCAACAGATAGTAATAAAGATGCTCATTTCATTACCTATGTTAGATTTTGTGATGATTTGTCAGTAGTAGAAAAATTACTTTTCAGCAAACCAATAGCACTCAAAGAAACAGCACTCGCATTATTTGCTATCTTAAATGATTTTATGAACGAGGAAAACATAGAATGGAAAAATTGCGTTGGAATATGCACCGATGGTGCTCGTTCTATGTCCGCAAGATTCCAAAGTATTTAAGTACTTGTGAAACAAAAATCGCCACAGTGCGTCTGGACACATTGCATGATCCGCAGAGAAGCTTTGTCTTCCAAAGAAATAAGCCATGGTTTGAATATTGTCTTAACTACGGTTGTAACCGTAGTAAATTATATAAAAATAAGACACCTGAAATCAAGAATCTTTTCCGCACTTTATAAAGACATTCAGCGTTACTATTTTATTGCGAGGCAAGTTCGTAATCACGAGGGAAATTTTTGCAACGTGTTTATGAATTAAGAGAAGAAATCGCTGTTTTCCTAGAATAGGAAAACAGACCGGAAGCTAAGAATTTTCGCGATAGTTTATTTGGCTTCTTTGGCTTTATTCGGTGGCTTCTTTGAAGACAAAATATAGATCTCAGCTAAATACAGAAAAAGAACTGAGAGTGTCTATTTCTAATATTAAACCCTCCTTCGAAAAACTTTGCTCTGCAAGACAGGCCCAAGGAAGTCACTAATAATTAATAATTTTTTTAATTTAGTAAGTTGTTTTAATTTAATAAGTTAATTATTAAATATGTCGAAATGTATTTTGTTTTGTATATGTGTGTGTGTTCTTACCTTTCAGTTACTCAATCAATTTTTTTAAATAACATTTTCTCTTGGATATGCTCGCGACCCCCTAGGGGGGCGCGCCCCACAGGTTGAGAATCACTGGTCTAGGACGTTAGAGATAATAAGGAAATAATAGCTAAAAATCCATGCTTTGGATACCACAGCCATGGCCCGCAAATTCTGGTTTGTGATCCCATGCTTTGACCGTTCGGCCAATGAGCTCGTGGTAAGCTTTTTTTATGCGGCAATATAATTGGATAAATAAAGATATTTATCTGTTATTGCATGTAAAATTGTTTTCTTACTGTAGCGTACTAAATTTTATACTATGTCAAAGAAATTTGTCTTAAATGATCTTTTAAGATGAACCTATTCTTAAACATAAAATTCCGAAACACATATTTCGTAACATGCACAGAATTACGATCCGTTCACATCCATTTTTTTAAAGCTTACTTTCTATTTAGACACTATTTTATTTCAAGAAAGTCGTTAAACTATTTCGTCTTCTATCCCTTGTTTCTACATTTGCAATAGATTTATCGTTCTGTCAATTATTTATTCCTTTATGAAGGGTTTCCTTTGTGATTCACAAAGAAAACTCAAAACTTGTCTGACATTTCGTAGTATTGATAACGCCATCTTGTTTTAAAATATTATTTATTTACATGTAAACCATCACTTGTTACTCTTTGTTTAGAACTCTGTAATTTTATTATTCATTCTCTTTTGCCGCAGTTTTTTAAATTTCTGAAATTTGAAACAAGATTGTCATTGATTCTTGCAGATGAAATGATTTTGAAATTATTTCTGATAAAAAAAAATAAAGCTGGAAATCAAATTACAGAAGAAATACAAGAAATAAAGTTTATAATCTAGAAACAATAATTTTTTACAAAAGTTATTGAAATTAAAGTAACTGGTGCAAGAGAAAAAAAAAATCGATATAACTGTTGATATAAATGAATCGATACAACTATCTCTAAAATCGATATAAATGAATATTTTTTTACAAATGTTATTGAAATTAAAGTAACTGGTACAAGAGAAAAAAAAATCGATATACCTAAAATTTAAGCTAAAAAACTCAAATGCCGTGAAAATGGTTTTTATACAATGATACACTTGAAAACACTAATATTTCAATCCATTCTCAATCAATTACAAATTTAACAGAAGTTTTGAAAATTTTTTCATTTTGAGCACTTACTTCTCCAAAAATAATGCTACATCAAACTTAGTAGCTCTAGACTGAAGAGCATTTTGCTCGACATTTTATCACACAAATCACAGACATTATGCCAAAAAAAAAAAAAAAAATATGCCAAAGTAACCGAGTAAAGAAATATACTCATGTGAAAAAGTACTTGCTTTAGTGTGCTTGGCTGTATCAATAAAACATTATACGATTATTTAAGAATCATTCGCGATATGTCGGTTGAGCAAATCTATTTCGTCAGTAAGTTTCAAATTTATATGTCTTTTTATATGTTAATGGAAATATAAATGCCAAGTAAAATCCAAGCCAGAATTTTCAAAACAATGGTTCAATTTTTTTACAAATATATTTCATATCCCGACGCAATCAGTCTTACGCAGAAGGCTATTTCTAAACGAAGAACCCTTCTCCTGTTAATCGCGGTCCGTCCGTCCATCCATTCAGAGCGTCCATTGTGTGGCGTCGCAATCAGACACCCCATACATCAGAGCTGCTGATTTTGCGCAACACCCCTTTGTGTGCGAGAGCCGCTTTCTCGGGATGTGTGACACACGAAACGATTGTGCGATTGGACGAATCTCGTGAAGAGTCATTAAATG
>JAPMOQ010026581.1:1852413-1866521 GCA_026543055.1 Argiope trifasciata | reverse complement strand
AAACGTCGAGAAAAAGTGTGTACTAGAATATATTCTAATTTTAATTCCGATATAAAAATCAATAAATCGTTGCTGAAGCAATGTAATATTTCTTGCTAGAGACCTACATGGGCGATACCTGTTCATCTCATCTTGATGTAAAGTTAAGTTTTATTTTATTTCCAACTAATCTATTAATGGCATTTGTGGATCCATTTCCGTTAAGCAGGGAACTAATATGGAAAATATTAGTTCCACTTTTTGGGGTGAATTAGAGAGTTAAAAAGATAACATGAAAATGCATGCCTATTAGCCCATGAAATTTCATTCGGTATTTAAGTGTTAAAACATCGGAAAAAATAATTTGTATGATCGAATTGAGCCCTTAACTGGAGAGGTGAAATTTTAGGACTTAACTGGTTAGATGAGGTCTACTAGGCAGCATTTCATTTACACTCAAATTAAATTCTCTAATGAATGTATTGGTGTAAAAAACTACCAACATATTTTGCAGATATTTTTCTCGATATATAGATATGCTTTTGAAAATTTTCAAAATATATTACCATTGAAAAAAGTATTTACGTAGAAAAGAATTTTGCGTTGAAACATGCATTTTTTTTCTCTCTCAAATTACATGACGCAACAAATATTTTTCTTGAAAAAAAAATTATTTTACACTTCTTGAATCATACTTATTTTCTAGTATTTAAAGGTATATAAAAATAATATAATGTTAAATTCAACAATTAGATGAAAAATTTAAAAAAATGACGATGGGTAAAATTGGCCCTTTTATTATTGACTTGTTTAATTTTAATAGCAGGGTTTTCAAGGTCATTTTAAACATACAGGTTTAGAACTAGAATAAAAATCAACCTATATATTCTGTATAAATATTTCTTGATATAATAATATATCTCATTAATTTTTCAAAATACATCATCTGTAGAAAAATTAATTATGATTGAACATACATGTCAGAATCAGTTGAATGCGAACTTAATTCGAAAAAGTCTTCCGTACAATTGTCCTTATCACTTTCTGCTTCATTTAAAAGTGTCTGGAGCACTGCTTCGTAATAGGATCAGTAAATTGGATATTGTGAGGTCTCAGTTTTAGAGTAATCTGCTAAGCCTTGTTTATCATTGGGATACTAACAGGGGGATGCGGTCTTAGAAACCGCACTAAAAGAAATAACTGAATTATTTTAAAAAGCATCTGCTGAAAACAGTTGCAAAAGTGCAGGTGTATTGAAGGTCATAAAACAGGAAGCTACAAAGTCAATCCATTCAATTGAGCTAAAAATGGAATAGGGGTGACCGAAAGTCCATCGCTAGCCGTTTCACAGATCACACGTCCCCAGTTAAGGTTTACGTCTCAATATCAACTAAAATTATGAGTAGATAGGAACAACATCGAAAGTCAACATTCTAAGATGCAAATTTTTTCCCAATATTTTACAGAAGAAAAAGAATCTCGACGCTTCATTTTCCATAATTAATTGTAGCATTATATAGTAACGTCTTGATCGGAATTCCTTTCACATGTGAAATTTGATATGATTTTTCAGCAAACTAAATCCAGAAAATAGAAGTCGGTTCCCGATTCACACATTTCGCAGAGCGAAGAGCAACTATACTATAACAGGGACACGAACCCAGGACACCCAGATCACGGAGATATATACCACTATGCCAGAACGCCGGCAAAATTAAATTTAAACACTTTGTATGAATTAAAAATTCGATATAACGTCACAGAGTTTTTGCAACTTTTTCTTATTGATTAGCATACAAATACGCAATCCTTTTTTAGCTTTTCTGGGTTTCAATTTTCAGGAAATTAATTTTTTAACTCCACCCTAGTGGTTACATGTGGTACAAATCTTTTCCCCAGTGATATAAAAATTAATAATACCTGAAGCAGTATCAGTCATGTCAATGGTTTCAGATGAAATGAACTGTCAATTTAAAAGCTGTATGGAAAAATCCTGTAATAACTCATGACTTTGAGAGAAGAAATAAAACTACAATGATTTGACAGATGGTATATGTCCAAAAAAGGAAGAGTCACTTTCGGCTTTATTCCTAATCCGGAAATTAAAATAAGAAGATACCATCCACTGATAATCCATATAATATCTGGACACGGGAGATTTCCTGCCTATTTCAAAATATTTGGAAGAACGCAGGAAAATAAATGCATTGTGGAGAAATTGCCACTGTTTAATGGAATGTATGGATATCTCAGAGAGAAGGAAAAGCGTGAAGATTGTAAATAATGATTGAAGTACAGCGCTGATGGTACCAGGTGATCTCAAAACCCTGAAGGATAGGATGTTAAAGATGTATAGTTTCATTCCAACTGTTTAGGAGTGTGCAGATGGAGAGAAAGACAGCTAATTATTACCCCTGAAAGGAATGTTAGTTTGACGATCGGTCTATGTAAGGTTGGTCAATACTTATTCAGCAGTCGACCACGACAAATCCTGTCGATAATTCTACTTTCAGCGTTGGTGGGGTGGTCGGCTGTATGCAAGAAGAAGAACTCATGACTTATTAGTATATTCTCTGGAGCCTGGAGTTGTTCTATCAAGCTCCACACTTCCGCATCAAAGGAAAAAACAATTTGCACGAAGCACTAGAAATTTTTTCCAAAGGATCAAACATTTCAAGCTAGGACCAGTGTTCTTGTTGATTCAAGTTTATTGACGCAAGAGACAGAATCGGTTAATTGTACCATCAAGTACCCAAGTATCCGCAGCTGCTGAAATCTTGTGGTCGCCACCAATCAATTTAGAACCCTTTTTAGATTAATTTTTCAGTTCTTTTTAAGGTATCCGAATACGTTCGAAGGAAAATTTTTGAAAAATTGAATTAAAAAAAAATTTTAGATATAGACTATTTTAGATTAGATTCGGTTTTTAGATGTATTGTCAATTATGATGCAAAATACTATAAATACAAAATAATTATTTAAAAATGTAAAATATTTTGAGAACTAGGAAAATGTGTAGTAAATTCTAATGAAATTTAACGAAAACGGTTTACATTCTAAACAAAATGGTAATGCGGCAATACTACTTTTCCTTTGAACTCAAGTTATAGAATACAATGATGAATGAAATGAATTGAAATCTCAGAAAAATCTTGACATTCAAAGAAGTGACGGGTAAAAATATACGTATGTATGTATTTTTTTCCATAAATTTAAAATTTAACTTTTCTAAAAACACTTATAATTGAAAAAGTATTTCACCAACACTAAAACTTTTGCTTCATTTCTTTGCCCATATAATTTAAAACTCACGCTGAAAGTTTTATGTAATTGCCCAAATTAGTTTTTGAGATATTAACGGTGGAGAATTTTTATTAACATTAAAGTTTTGAAAAATTTGGAGTTAGAGACACATTTTAGCTGAAAAAATATGTGAACTTGGATGATGGGTCAGGCTTTCTTTTTTCTAGAAATGGTAGACTGTTTTGATAAGAAGACAGTCTGATTTACAAGAAATAAAAATTTTAAAACATTCGCTAATGTGGTCTATAAGCAGTGTTTTTAACGTAGTCGAAATACCTTAAATCGAAATGCTAAATTAAACTTCTTATAAATAACAGGTTAGATGTTCTGATACTTGATAACTTAACTGTTGCACTATTTTGATTGTTGCCTACGAATTTTTAAATTCACCATTACCAAATATAGAAAACGATATTGTGTGGACAAGTCACAAAAATAAGTTGGAACCCAATTTTAATAAACGACGCTCTAACACAATAAATAATTTAAAATTAAAAATACGTGCGTAACATAATATTTAAACGGTTCCAAAGCACCTCCATTTTCAGCGTCATTATCTGAATAAATTCTACTACAGCCACATTCCCATTGTTTCGTGGGTGAAGAATCTTACACAAGTTACCTCTAAATTGGATGGTACATTTTTAATAACATTTTAATTAAAAGTTCAATGCCCCTCATTCAAGTGAATTCGCCTCCTTCAATGGGAATTCAACAAAGGAAACTGAATTTTCCATCCACAGATTTTCAATACTTTAATTAAAAACGAACAATAACAAGCACCGATATTTAAATGGGAAATGGAACTGTACAATGATATAATGAACAAAAACACGATTTTATTTCATTTGAGTATAATTTGAAACGCTTAATGCCATGGAATCGAATTATGTACCTTTTAGAAGGAAACTGAATCAAAAGCAATTGAACTGAGTATAAATAGAAGCTTTTTAACAGAAAAATGAAGAATCGGTTAACTAATGCATTTGTTCATATTAATTTGACTTTTGAAAAATGTCGAGTTCTCTGGATCTTCAAATTTCAGAATCTGCCATGATTCCCTTGAAAAATTTATTTATTGAAATTGACATAGTTAATTTTGTTCACTTTTATTGAGAATCTTTGTTGATTTTCTTTCTTTGATTAATAATCTTTGTTGATTACTATTTAGCATATTTTAAAAAGATACTAATCATAATCTAATATATTTACATTAAAAAAATATTCAGAGGCGAGTAAAAAAAAACTATTTCATACCTATTTTCAGCAGAGAAAACAATAATGATATTTCAATCATAGTTGAATGGGACAGATATAACAAAACGGATAACATAGCAGGACAAATACTACTCTAAACTTGAGAAAAGGACTCATTTTTAGTAGGTTATGTTTTATTATTTTCACCTTTTTTCAAGGGAACTATTATTTTTCACAACACTAAAGCTGATTACATATTTTGATGCATTTCTTTCTCTATAATTGCTTTGATTTTGTATTAGCTGTATTCTTTACACCTTAGGTTCCCACCGTGAGCGATAACGCCCCCTTGTGGGCGTTTGAGGCTTCCAGGGGGGCTGTAAAAGACCCAAAGAAAATTAGGGGGCATTAATATGGCACCTAGAATATTAACCAATTATAAAACTTAAAAATCACGCTGATGATTCATTTCTATTACGCGTGTGAAAATTCACATATTTCGATATGAGACTTCATTGTGGAGAGCAAGAGATTGCTCTCTAGTATACACTGCTCTGTGGCTGCATGCACCAAAATTAGAATTCACTGTCTTTAAATTAAATAAAAAAAATTAATATAAG
Organism: Argiope trifasciata; assembly: GCA_026543055.1. Taxonomy (NCBI): domain Eukaryota; kingdom Metazoa; phylum Arthropoda; class Arachnida; order Araneae; family Araneidae; genus Argiope; species Argiope trifasciata. The sequence continues at coordinate 1,861,422 of JAPMOQ010026581.1, read as the reverse complement.
TTATACGTTTTGATTGTTCTCTGAAACTGTCCATTTATTTATTTAGAAAGCAATAGTTTATTACGGATTGTTTAGATAGTTTAGGATAGTTTATTACTCCGTATCATCAAAATCCCTGTTTGCCCTTGTAACAGGTTAGCTAAAACTTTTATTCCTCTTTTTTAAATAAAGAAAAAATTCAGTAGCGTTTCAATTCCAATAGTATTCGATCTATTTGTAGTTTTTTTAAATATTTAATTTCTATTTTCACCATTTTTATATGCGCTCTTATTTTTCTGGAGTGGGAGGGGAGTGATATTGAAATATTCACTAGAAAAAGGGGGCACCCTTTCAATAAAGGTTGGGAACCTCTGTTTCACACGAAGGCTTCTTGTCCGATAGTATTACGGATAGCAATTAAGAAGCAGAAAATAATATTAATAACTCAATGCGAAAAGAACCTGGCATCTTATCGAGAGGTTTCGAGTGGAATGCGTTCCAGTTGGAAGTTGAACAACCCTTTTCTTCGAGCCCCCACATCCACGGTGGTGGGTGGGAGGGGAGGGGGCAGAATAAATACACTCGACACTCGTCTCTTGTCAGGTTTCGGCAAGTACAAAACGGAGGCATCTCTCCGAGTGACGGATTTATTTCGGATATGTTCCGCCTCCTCTCTTTGGACGATTGGGGGGAGTCTTCCGAGTTCGATGCCCCCTCATAAATCCGAGCGATACATCACTTTCTCGCTCCGAATCCTCCCTCCGCCCTGAAAATATTTAAAGATTTAAAAATAGGTGTCAGAAAATTCAAAAAAGAAAATGAAGAAAGAGAAATCTCGTCGCTCATATGAAACTGGGTTTTTATAAATGAGCTTGTCAAGGAACAAAACGGAGGATTCACTCTCGACGCTTACAAAACAGTTGCACAGGAAAGAAGTTTCTCTTTTTTCAATAGAAACTTGATATTCATTTCGAAATGTTATTTATTCTTATTGAAATGACAAGCAAATGTGGAATAAACAAGTTATACTGAGATAGAATTTTTTTTCACTACCTGATTACTTACTTAAAAGAAATAGCCGATAAGGCCACTCTTATTCCAAAATTCTTAAAATATTGCGGCATTGAAACGAAACATTACCGAATCTGCAAAGCTTAATGCTTATGACGCTTGACTCATAGTCAGAAGATCATGTGTTCAAATCCCAGTATTTATTTTTTAATTAAGGGAAAATTTATTTTCCCTTAATTTCATGTTCCAGAAGATTCTGGACAGTTCATCAGTTTACCAGGTAAGAGCTCCGGACTTTTCTTACCATCTCCCGAACGGAATTCTGGAACTTTCCCTGCTTGTATAAAAGCTGAAGACCTCTCGGTCACAGGGTTCACAGTCCAGAGCTGAGCTAATAAATAGATTTAACTCTACTTCTTGTGTCTTCTGGAGTTCTATCTACTTGACAATATTATAACTTTTGAAAAAAAATTAACATGAAGATCAATATTTTAGAATATTAACAGCGAATTAACTCTATCAATTAAAATGATAGCGTTAAAAAAATTTCGAATAGCCGCAGACAAGTATTTCCCAAAAATAAATTTTGAAAACATATATTTTTTAATCTCAATGTCTTAGGTATAAAATACGGAGAATCGACCTCAAAATCTCGAGTTCGAATTTTTTAAATTGCCTTTCTCACAGCGATATATTACCCAAAAATAAATTTTAAAAACAAATTTTTATATCTCTGTATTTTGGATGCAAAAGAGTTGAAAAAATCTTGAGAGTTAAAATACTTTTGATAAATGTAATACTTTCTCTGTATTTCGCATATGTGAAAGAGAGAAATTTGATGCCAGTTGAGTTTGCAAATGAAAAATATTTTGAAGGCTGAAAAGAGAAGAAAAAATTTAATTTGAGGAAAGGCGCAGAAATCAAATTGAATGAAAATATTCTAGAGAACAAAGCATTCTGTGCTTTAAATTCGGCTCTTTTAAACTTCCCCATTCTTACTCTTTCTTGCAACTAGATGGAGCTGCTTTGACTTCGTCTTGTGTGATGAATCGGCTGGAAAAGCGAAAGAGAAATTTCCGGCGCCTCTCTAACAATCTTCTTTTCCTTTAATCTAAACTTTCTGGGAAAACAAAGCTTTTACAAAGTTCCGAATCCGGCATCTGTATGAAAATTAAGGGAGAACTTTCATCAGGCGGGGAATGTATCGAACCAGTCTTTTGTGGTTGAGCGACAGAATTTCATCATATTAACAATTCACAAAGAAAATAACGGTTCATGGCAAAATTTAAGTCATTTAGTCAGTGGTTTCCAACCTTTTTGTACCGGCACCCCCCCCTTTTTTTAAAAAAAATTAATGCGCCCCCCTCTTTAAAAAACAAATTGTAGCGTCCCGTTAATTTATCTAAAAATCAAATTTCATAAATACTCAACTAATATTATAATTTATTTAATGGGCTACAAAATAATATACAATATTATGTAAAAATATAATATATTTATTATAAGAAATATAATAACAAAACAAAAAAAGAATATATAATTAATACTACTACAACATAAAAATTTTATGCGACGGTTGAGCTTGTTTTTCAGCACAAATTTTCTCAAACCGTGGTATCATTGAAGAAATCGCGGTTCTCAGTTCCTTTTCAATCATTAATCGAGATCGATACTTTGTTTTTAAGACAGCTACTGTAGAAAAACCAGTTTCACATAGGTAAGATGTTACAAATGGCAATAAAATTTCTAAAGCTTTGTTTGTCAAAGTAGGAAAATCGTCCTTTACTCGTAGCCAAAACGTAACAATATTATTTTCATCTCGAAACATCTGCTTTAATGTGCTATCACTAGATAAGTCAATTATCATTTCCTGCTCTGCTGTCGTAAGGCCAAAATAATCATATTTTTCAACCACAAATGTGTTTCTAAATGATACTTTGGAAACAGCTACATGCCCCCCTTGCAACAGTATCGCGCCCCCCTAGAGCGGCGCGCCCCACAGGTTGGAAACCATTGCATTAAGTGATAAATCAATGATTACGGAGAATAAAAGTAAAAAAAAAAAAGGTTTTACTCTGAACAGTTTTCAGTGACTAAAAGACATACAAAATGCTGTTAACATGTTGAATGCCATGACAATTTTCAATAATCTGGCCTAAAATGACAATTTGATTTTAATTATATATTTTTTGTTCGTTTTTTAATCCATTTCCTGTTCATGCAAGCCAGAATGGATTTTTTGTTCTTTTCCCAGAAGCCACCTATTGGTATCAGCACTGATGTGCTACGAGTGTATTCGTCGCTGCACAAAAACGGCAAATAAACATTACGAAATAACTCGTCGTTGGCGTCCAAGAAAAGTACGCAATCTAAGAGTTATCTCGCTGTTGGCAGTCCACGTGTTAAGTATCTGCATATTAAAGATTTGCCACCTTTTCTTTTCTGGATTTCCCAATTTTTTATCAGTTGAACCTTTTGCCGAAATATCTAAAATATGTGCATCGATATTAAGAAACGAAACTTTCTAAATCCAAATTAACAAACATTAATGACAAGCATATATACTTTCATTAAAAGTAAAAGAAAACGAAAGAGCAACAAGAGAATGTATGTTTTCACAAAATAGGGTCCTATAAGTATCGAATATCTTTCACAAATTTATCACTAAAAACAGACTTTTCAATACTCTATTACCTTTTCAGTCTTTGATTTCAAAATATTTCTGAATCTTTATTATGTTATTTGAGTAATATTATTTATTTTAATGCTCATGTTTGTGCAAATTTTATTTATTGTAATGTTTTATCAGTCCGATTCTAGCTTAATTTCTTTTTTTTTGCTCGTTTCCTTTGTATGCTATGGCTTTGATGCAAAAGTTTACAAATTTACAAAAATTTACAAATTATTCTAAGTGGAAGACCATTGATTTTAAAGCATAAGTTCCGCACATAGTTATTTCTTAAGTTAATTAGAACCTATAAAATTATAAATTTTTAGACTGTCTTAAAATAAATAGGAAAAATATTTAAATTGACTTTCAAATGGCACTAATTTTTGCAATCCATTTTTTTTCTCTAGTCACAATATTTTTTTTGTTCTGTTTTAAGAAGAGTATTTTAACAATGTTTTCAATTCATTTTTTCTGGATTGTGAAAGTTTAAATACCTCTCGACTAAGTAAGCAAAAATAACTTTTTTCTATCTATTTCTAACATTTCTACATATTTTATACATTTAGGTAAAAGGCTATTCATAGGTTTGACATATTTCAAGATATTGTATGCTTCTTAGAATGGTAATGACTTTAGGTTGACATTATTTCTTTAAGCTGCGTGCTGCGAAATACAGCGACTCGTCCAATTAAGCCATACTAAGACCCTTAATTTAAATTAAAAAGATTTTTTTATTTCAGTATTTTATATTTGATATTCGAATCTCGCTCTTCTTAGAAGAAACTACTAAAACCTACAAACTTCACACTTCCAAGCACGTTTCTAAAATATTTGTGGAAATCCTCAGGTCTTAAGATAAAAACATTTTCTGTTATATTTTTATGAATTTTTTGATGATAGAATTATTAAAAAAAGGAACAATTATATGGAAAGCGCAGAAAAATTATGGTCATAATTATTCTTACATTTGTATGTTTTAGTATTAAAAATAATTGTCATTTCGCAGCATGAAACATTTATATTTAAGGATCTTCAAAATAATTACATTGTACACTTACAAAATAATTCAAAATAATGCCTTTTATACCATGTTTCATTTAAAGAACCCAGCATCATTTTGAATTAATTTTTATTTTTTTACAAAGCTAGTAGTTGATCAAAATTCTTTATACGAATTCATTCATTCTGTTTAAATTGCATTTGTATTTTTTAATCAAACTATGAAATATTAGTTTTTTAATGCTCATTAAAATGTGATTTTAATTAATTCATTAAATTTAATTAGAAATTTACATTCGCATGTTTTAAAAATCAAGCTGAAATATTTGCTTCCTTAATGCTAAATAAAATTTTAATGTTTAGTTAATTAATTAAGTTAATAAAAAATTTACATTCGTATTTCTTTTATCAAACTATGAAATATTTACTTCCTGAATGTCAATTAAAATTTAAATATTTAATTAATTAGTTAAATTTAATTGAAATGCTAAATTCGTATTTTTTTATGAAGCTATAAAATAATTACTTCCTTAATGTTCATTTAAAATTTAATTTCGGAGATAGGAAGATTATTTTAAGACCTTGTGAATTCCATTCCAAAATGATATTTGCCAAACATAATCGAAGTATCCCTCATTGTTAAAAGCAATGAAATATGCAATTTAGCCGATGCGGCCATCAGCTTTCAAAACTCTGTCCAAATGCTCCCAGAGGAGATCAAGTTTGCGAAGTCTAATTAGAATAATAATTGACATGAGTTAAGCATATTGGGCCACAATTAGCGCCGCGTTTCGGAAAGCTTTCAGTAGAACGCTCAATTTAATCTCGAATAATAGTTTATGTAAGCGATATGCTCAGTCGAGATTAAGCTATATGAGGATTACTGTGTCTTAGTCCCATTAGTAATACGATCATCAACTTTTTTTATTTGACAAAAAATGTCATATTATAATTATTCTTTTTTTTATATAAATGTTTTTATTTATTTGTATTTGTTCCTTTTTTGTCAGTCTTATGCCAACTTACTTTTAATTCTTGTGAATAGATGAGACGATTATCATTGACGGTATCAAAAAGTCGTTAGAATTAAATAAAAAAGTGAAATTTATAGTAGAACTCCTTCTCCATCAAGTCTTTTAATCCATGCTATATATACGACAAATTTATTCCAATTTCATAACGAGGACGAAATTTCCACACCACACCATAAGGAGCACATAACTTGCAAGAGACTCCTTTACACGACAGTTCTTCGGTGGAATCGGGTCTTGAACATGAAGCCCTCCGGTTCTGAAGACGAGACCTTACCAACAGGTCGCCGCGACCACATGTCATTCTAAACCCACAAATGCTTCTCAATTTTATTTGCTAGTGGAAAACCTTTTCAGCTTTAGATGGTCCATTCCTATTTTTTTTAAAAAACAACTGCTTGCATTGAATTTTCAAAATAATTTCTTATCGGTCGCTTTTGTTCAAAACGGGAACTTTGATCGGAAAACTGAGACTACAAAAATCTGCCCAAAATCACAGAAGCATGTTGTAGAACTTCATTATTTTTGCCAGTTTCACTAACGAGATTTTCAACAAAAAGGAATACTTTCCCGTATCAGCTACTCTGTTTAACAATAGCTTAATACAAAAAAAGCTTCCACCGAGTCTGTTATTCACGGATTACTTCATTACAATAATTAAAAACTCATGATATTTTACTGTGAGAATGCTTAAAAAGCTTTGTTTAAGTGAGAAAAATTCACAATTTTTAAAAGTTATTGAAACCATTGAAATTTCCATAACTTTTATTCTTAAGCGTTCAAAGTTTTTTTAAAAAAGGTATCGCTTTTTTCATAGCAGCAACACACCAAAAATTCTATCACAAAGCGAAATCGTAACTTTTCCAGCATAGTGTTTACAAAACATTTCTCACAACTTGTCCTCTCATAATATCATCAATATCGATCGCGCGTTTATGCCATTGATTGTCAGTTGTAAATATGTATGAAAACTATGAATTTTATTTAATTACAAATTTCTTTTTTACCGCCAACAGCTTAGGAGATTGTCTTTCATTTTACTGTGCATTTTGGAACTATTCTTTTTCTGTGACTTGAAATGCATTCCTCCAGGTTCGATGACCTTTTGACTATTGGCGATTTTCATCAGATTGTTTCGAGCCAAGTTACTTTAATTCTAATCATTTGGGAAATGTCCTTCATAATCTCCCCACCGAATTCCTAGAAGTTAGTTTCTTTTTTCTTAGGAGAGGGTGGAATGTGTATGTTTTTTCCAAACAATCAAATACTGATTTACTGTAAATTAGAATCTATTATATCAGGATGTAGAAGTAATTTCTCTCTAGTTTCATTGATGTAAGAATTCGAAGTACATGTCTTCAAAAGGCATCTCCAATGTATCGATGGACACCACTAAACCATAAGTTTATTTTTACTGGAGCATAATATTGATTCTAACTTTTCAGTGATATCCTTTTCTATTGATTGGAATGTTTCTTGTTGATGTTTCTGATCCCACGTGGCATAGCGCAGGTATACCACCACCATGAAACCAAAGATCTCTAAAAAGTCCAAAAATAAAATCTCAAAAATAGTACAATGCAATAGTAAGAATATGATTGGCGGAAGCTTGATCTGCCTTGTACCAAGGACATTAAACAAAGATCCCTTATAGAAAGATTCAAGACAAGGACTCATATTCCAAGGACATTCAGCAAAGATCCAAGATAGTACAATGCAAGCCTTTTAGAATATGATTGAGAAAGATTTGTTCTGTATTGTACCAAGGACATTCAGCAAAGATCCTCCATAGAAAGAATCAAGATAAGGACTCAAATTCCAAGGACATTCAGCAAAGATCCAAAATAGCAAAATGCAAGCATTTAAGAAAGAATATGATTGAGAAAGGCTTGATCCGCTTTGCACCTAGGGCATTCAACAAAGATCCAACTTCCGTATTGGAAGGTAAGGGATGTGTCCACTTAAAAAACAAGAGCCGTTTGCTGTTTTCTAGAGATATCCAGGCGGGGACACCAACCGGGACCCTTCCCAAAGTACCGAGGGTGAGCAGGTGGGGCTCTCCAAAGAGTACTCGACTCCGTATTTTTGATGGAGGAGATTTCAAAGTAAGTTAGTGTTGCATCACCATGAAATGTGTCAGCTGAAGCTGTCTTAGCTAAGCTATCCGCTATCTTATTACCATTTACACCAACATGAGAGAGCCCCCCCCCCCCCTAAAAGTGTATAGAGTGCTCCGTGGAAAGCAAATGAAAAAATTGACAACTATATTGGATCATCTACAGGAGAATATACTATAGATTATGAGCCGAACGAAGGTATTGAAGATACAACAACTGTTGAACCACCACCACAACCATCGCTATTTACAAATCTCACATCTCTTGATAAACGCACCCCTAAGAAAAAATTAAAAGAAAACCCAGTTCGTTGGGTTAATTTTAAAGCATTTTATCCCACATTAAATACTCCCGTCCGTAACAGGTATTTAAAGGATCATAACTTAAAAAGTTTGCAATAATTTTCTTTTTTAACATTGTTTTTTCATTTGCATCTTGGAATTTTAAATTTTTTTAAACATTTTTTGCCCGCGTTACCTTATTCTCATTTCAACTAAATTCATAGAGATTTGACTTCAAGCCATTTATGATTAATCTTTAATTTATATGTATATAACACATTCCGGTTTTACCATTTGATTGGCGCAGTATAGCCAAGCCTGACTGTTGCGTCACTAAACCTCAACCAACCAAATAGCTCCGCGGAGATCCTGGCAAATAAGGTCTAAGATATTCATACTAATCTTGTCCCCACTTTCGTCTAGTGAGAAAAGTGCTGTATAGAGGTACGACTGTCCGTTACAATTCTAATGTCCCCGAAGACAATTTCAGAGGAAGTGTCGATATATTAAAGTCCCTAATAGATTGCAATAAGTTTTGACTTGAATACAGTTATTTTTCTTGTAAAGCATACATATGTAGTTTTTGATGTATACAAATAAAAGTTGAATTCACTGCCATCAAAAAAGAACACGGTAGATTTGGAGTGATGCGCCCACACTCTTAATTGCAGAATGACTTACAAATGTAGAATAAGGATGATTATGTAACTATCAAAAGTATAAAGTGGTGAATTATAAGACAAACATTTCAAAAGTCGATAAGTTAAAAAAAATCTACATTTATCGCAAAAAATAATAAAGATGAATGTGTATGTGTTGGTGTTTTACTACATGACTTAGAGAAGGCGCATATTTACTCTGGTAGATGTGTGATAGAGTATATCTGGTAGATATACTCTGGTAGCATGTACATCTTAGAG
>JAPMOQ010026581.1:1795685-1851771 GCA_026543055.1 Argiope trifasciata | reverse complement strand
GTAAAATGTTAGCAATATCATGTTAAAATATTTTGGAGCCGAGGTTCGAATTTCCGTAACTTTACGCGTGCGTGTTATCTTAGCTAAAACAACATTCCTTTAGCTTTTAAATTCAAACAGTATTTTAGTTATGTATTTTATTATTCAGTTGGTATTATTATCCAGCGCTTATTTTATTTCAGAATTTATACAGACTTTCTTTTCAATGAATTTAATTTACTATCCAAATAACGACGAAAGCAACAAAATTGCAAAAAGGCCCGGAAAACAAAATGTTGCTCACGAAAATTCAGTTAACTTGGTAGCAGCCACATGTGCTTCGCGTAGGCGAAGATTCGAGTCAATAACATGTTGGCGATAATTTATTTGCGCCCCTCGCCAACTCGGGTTCTTTATGCCCACCATTTGCGCCCCCCCCACTCGGGTTGGTGTAAGCAACAGAGATTAGAATGGATACTCTGCCATAAAAAGACTTATCGTTCCTTCGCACCTTTTCTGATAGGATGATTCTGTGCATGGCCTACCAGCTAGCACATCCTGTCACACAATATTTTACAATATTATGCGATGTTTTATTATGCAATTTAATATTTACAATATTACGAATATTGTTTAATGTCATACAATATTGTGCAATATATGTGTGCCACTAGGATAAAGGGTTTTGCAATCAGCAGAAGGGAGTAAAAAGAATGTATGCGGGGGGGGGGGGGTTAGAGTCTCTTTTAATCCACTGTCACTGATATAATAATAAAAGCAGTCGAAATCGGAAAAGATTTAGATTTTACTTACTACAAATACACAAAATGTAATTTTCCAAATTCAATTTTCACTTAAAGCCTTATCACAAGCGAAATATCGTCCGCAATTTTTCGTTTCTACCCTCCAGAACCGGTCAAGCAAATTTTTCGTCGTCATTAACTTTTTTTAACCAGCTTGTAAATGCCGACGATAGGAACGGAAATATTGCCTAAAAACGAAATTCAACCAATCATGTGAAACTTTGAAATGCCAAACAAGTGAGGTCACTTTCGTTGTCGTTTGCTGACGAAAAGTGCGGACCCTATTTCGCCGTGTGATAAGGCCTTTAGATTTATATTTTACAAAATATTAAGGCCTCATCACACGGTGAAATATCGTTAAATTCCTTTATCGCTTAGATGATTACAGGTGTCGGTGCTTTTCGGACCACTTAATTGTTGAAAATATTCAATGGAACATTTAACTGGTTACAAGAAAAAATATTGAGTGATCTTCTTTAATCGAGCTTTATCTTCCCTATTTTGCTATATTAATTCTCAGCCTCATTTGCATTCTTTCCAGCAATTATCCAATGATTTCTTTTGATTATAATATCTATGTCATTTTTGCTGGACAACCAGATCTATACTGTCTTGTAACTATTTCATTTTTATACGACCTTTTCTCAGCCTCTAGTAATCCTTCTTTAATCCCGAGCACCTATAACTGAATGTTTGTCTTTGAATTTACTCATTAATCTGTCAAGGGTGAAATCGTCTGCGCTTATTCCTTGGCATGTATCATTGATCTTATTCTACTTCTTGACGCATTCGATTTCAGCACAAACGTCAGAGCTCATCTGCAAGCTATTTTTCCTAGTGGCTGGAATGGTCACTTCGCATTTTGCTTAAGGTTTTTTTTTTGGTAACATTTTTATATGCTACTAATATAAAAATTTATATCCTATAGGTATATATGCTACTAATATAAAGATTTATATGCTATAAATATATATGCTACAAATATAAAGATTTATATGCTACTAATATAAAGATACGATTTTTTTTAATCTTCGTTGTATAACGGATCTACCATTTCATTTTGTCCACCTTTTTTTGAAACATTTTTTATATGCTAATAATACATAGTAATATAATACAATTAGTATACAGATCTAATATACTAATCTGTAGAGAGAAAACAATACGGCGAATAACAGAGGACTGCTGGTGAGAAGTTTCCGTGGACAGGAGAGGACAACAAAAGGGTTAATATAGATTGCAGGATGTTTCAAAATAATCTCTTGCCTTTCGTAGATAAACTTAAGTATGCTTTTGTAAGAATAAATAATTAAAAATAATCGTAAAGTTGAAAAATATGAGTACTTTGAAAAACATTTAGATACATAAAAATTATACTCAGTAATTTTACAACTTTATTTTACATTTAATATATTGGTTTAATGCATTATTTCCACTGAAATGTTTTGACTCTCAATTGCATTCATTTTTATTTGTCTTTAGCAAGACAATTGCAACTTTAATATAATTAATATTATCATTTATTCGGTGTTAATTCATTCAATTATCCAACATCAGTTTAGCAATTTGTTGATCTATTGGAACCTTGAATACGATCTAGAATCTTGTTTTGATCTTTTAGCAACTTGTGTTCGAAACTTCACTTGTAAAAGAATTCAAGAAAAAATGCAGCGGGTATTGTTTCAATTTGTTTATCTACACAGAAAACTGTTTTTATATTGCAGACTGCTATGATCATTTATCATCTTTATTTTTTTGTTTGCATCTAACACCATGTCATGGGACCAATTACTTTTATAAATATATTAAATGGAAACTTTCTACTCTCAAACAAAGAACTCAACCTAAAAGTACTTTTCTACGTAAGAAAGACTAATTTTTAAGGCTTTATAGGTAGTTTTCAACGAGATTAAAAGCAGTAACGCTTCACAAGCATACTCCAAGTACTTTTTTTACAGAAATGAATGGAAATACCTTAAAAGAAACCCTTCTTTAGTTTCTGTTCCATTCTAGAACTCTTAAATTCTCCTGGGAGGTATTGATACTTTGAACAACGGTGCAGCCATTTCCTCTCTGAGTGAAAGTACACCTCTGAATGGTCGGTCATTACAGCCGATGACTTTCTTTAAACTTGCAGTTCTGTTCGAGTTTGAAAAAATACTCGCGTATTAACCGGAACGGCAGGGTGTTCCAACGCTTTTTAAAAACATTTTACTGCAGCGCTACTATTTTTTTCAAGATTCACCAGTAAAGAATGGTTTCTAAAGAGCCGCGGAAATCTCATTGAGTAAAATTACGTTTATAAAGAAATTCAACAACTCATAGACGAAAAAAATAGGTAAAAAGAACTTTGCGACAGGTGAAAAGTTTAATTTTTAAGAATAACTTTAAAAGCGAGAAAAAGTTTTCTTTTGTAAAATGTGTTTGTTATATGTTTCTTTTTATAAAAATGAGCTAGTTTTGCCTTTCACGAATTTAAAATACTAATTTTTTCAATTATTTAATACAATTTAAATCGATTCGTTACACATTCTTTATAAATGAGCAATTAACAGCATTCTGGGAAGCAGAAGGGAGTATTAAGATGAAAGCGATTGGACCGTAAACACTATGACAATTCGTGGTAACCACCTTTACTAAGACTTTATATACACATATTAAAAATAAAAAATTGTTACAATCTCGTGTTAAGCATTTGACCATATTAATGTGGAATAAAATACAACAACTGGAGAATACATAAGTTATGTATTCTCTTTAACTCATGAGAACAGCGAAGTTTTTCTCTTTCGAAATGACAATTTTAAAAGCACGCAGTTCAGAAAATAATATTAACTTTTGGAATCTAATTAGCGAAGTAAAGTATCCTAATTAAAATTAATTTGAATATTATTTAACATTTGACTCTACTACTTGTGTGAATCTGTATTTTCATCGATGACAACATATCGATCCCGCCTCACAGATTACCACTTTGAATCTCGAGCAAGATTAGCAGATAGTAATCATATACCGAAGAATTCAAGATTGGTGGGTAATAGGTATATTAAATCTTCTAATGACAATAGTTACAAAAACTAACTAAAATTTTTTTTTTCAAATTTTTAAAAAACAATCTATTTTGAATAGTTTTATATTAAATGCATCATTTGATATCATTATATTGGTGGCAAGTTTTATTATATTTGTGGTTATGTAGGCAAGTACCTATTCCGTATTTGTTATTAAGTTATAATAAATACTGCCGGCCTTTTCCTAGCTCACCACACCTTGCCATTGGGTGTACCGCAACACTTTGAAAAAATTAGAATGTCTTTGTCTTCCTGTCTGCTCACCCCTGCTGTACAGGTTCACTTCCTGCAGCTGCCTGCGTACTTGTTGAGAAAGAACTCCAGAGTTGCCAAACACACAAGTTATTACTAGAGGTATTTACAAAAATGAGCAGTGTAAAGAAAGAGTCTATGATATTGCAGATTGTCAATAATGATTTGAGTGCAGTGCTGACGGCACCAGGTCATCTGAAAACCCTGATGGATAGGATGTTAAAGATTGATAGTTTCATTCCAACTGTTCGAGAGTGTGCAGGTGGGGAGAAAGACAGCTATTGACGACCTCGAAAGGAATGTTTGGTCAACGTAAGGTTGGACAATACTTATTCAGCAGCCGACCACCACAAATCCTGCAGATACTGCTATGTTCAGTGGTGGCGGGGTCGTGGGCTGTATACAAGAAGAGTCTATAATATGCACAAATGAAAGAGAATGCACACATCGCTTCTTAGAGACTACAATTCGTAACACGCTCTTCAACTGCATCAGCGAGCTGCATGGTTTTTATAATTAATATTTCCTCCGTTGCGATGTTTTTATTTCCACTCTGATTATATATTTCCGAAAACTAGAGGTGGTACCTTTCCCAAAAAATATTCTTTCAAAGTATATTATTAAGAATAAAATCTTGACATTACAACCAGCAGGCATTCTAGAAGAGCTAGTACAGTCAATGAATCATGTGGATCAATAATGATTCGAAATTCCTGACTAGTAATGTGTGTGCTTCACTTCTGATCCTATCACCCTTTTTTGAGTCGTAAAGAGGGCATTACACCCAGTTACATATATTTTTTCTTTCATTTATCAAAAATATAATTTAAAATTTGTATCTATTAATTCTTTTACGATATCACATCAGAACTGTAGTTAATGGCTGACCGCTATGTTGACAAACAAGCATTGTATGCTGGGTAGGTAGGTAGGGGTTACCGGCACAAGAAACATTTGTGGCCATACCGCGCCAGTCATATGGTTTAAATTAAGACGACATTAATATGAACCCAACCAGTGAATTATAAATTAATACGAATTGAGGAAATTGCAAGAAACACAAGAGGTGTAACAATCAGTTACTAAAATGTCTCGATTGCAGAAAAAAATATTTTTGAAACAAATTAAAATTGCGAGTTATTGATACAATTCCAAAATGAAGCTCTAAAAGACATTAAAAGGTTGAAAAGCAGCAAATGCAAGTAAAAAGCTTAGGTAGAGAATCACTGCCAGTTCTGATTATTCCATTTTCTAAATGCTCGCCCCCTAATCTCAAATTATTCACTAAAACTAAATTTCAACAACATTTTTTAAAAAATCCCAAGACAATTACATTCACTTTTTCAGCGGTAAATGATAAAAATGCTAAATAAAAATATTATAAACTTTCAAAAATGGAACTATGATATAGTAACTAGAGTTATAAACAAACAAAAACAGTTTTATTTGCCCGAATATTATTAACATAAAAACATAAGATGTTTTGCAACAAAAATCGATTATTTATTGATTAATTTTAAATCTGCAAAATCAAAATGGAAAAGTAAAATCTTACCTTTGTCTGAGAACAGAAAGTTAAAGGAAAATTTGGAAAAGTACACTTACCTAAAAGAAAAAAAATCACAAATGAATAATTTTAGTCAAGTAATTACACACAAGAAATGATAACATTTTATAATGCAACATAAATATAATATAAAATTTACAAAAAAAAAATACTGAAATGAAAATTTTTGGAATACTTTTTTGCTATAAATTATTTTACAAAAAAAACCTATATTAATGTGCGATGAAATTTTTGAGATACATTAAATTATTTAAGTAATTTAAATAAAAAAAAACAGTAAATTTTTTAAAAAAATATATAAATATAAAATCAAATTTAAAAAATGAAGCCAAATACATCATTCCAGCTATTTTTCCCTTTTACTTTATGAGATAATAAAATCATTTTAATCGCCTTCATTGGATTGACGTTTGTAGACAATAGCATTAATTAAATAATGCCATAGCTTTAATAAGCAACATCTTATCAAACCAAATGAAAGTGTCACTTTAAATTATACCTCCGTTACAAATATAGAGCAACTCTGAATGTCTTGTTACGATCTCAAAGTAATCGATTCCGTCTAGTTATTTAAGTAGAAGCAGTGTATTTAGAGAATGAAAGCTGAGTGCAAGCGATCATCTATAGCAGAGGTGTCCAAACTTTTCGCGGCACGGGCCGGACTGAAATTAGATCCATGTTATACGGGCCACATGTATATACAAATTGAAAAATATCATTATGAGTAAAGTAGCATTAAATACCATTAATTAATACTATTTTATTGTAACGAAAATACAAAATACTAAACAAACAAAGTATAATTATATAATTATTTTATATAAATTGAAATATTTTCATGCAACTTCTATTGCGCAGCAGCAACGGGACCGCCCCGGGCGGCAAAAGTTCTAGGTATGCTACTGTGCGCGTGCAATAATTCCATGAAAACGTTATCGAAATCAAAACGATATTTGTTTATTTATACTTAAGTGTTTCTTTAAACGAACTACTCAAAATTGCTGATGCTTTATTTACAACAAAACAATAAGACTCTGCTTATCGTCGAAATTCACATGCGTATAAAATTTCTTTTATGTTTGAGTTACCGAAATATGTTTTTTATTTAGTCTTATAACTTAACAGCGCGATAGACATTTGTGTTTGGTCAAGTACAACAACTCCATTTAGTTGGCCACGTAGTTTTTCGATCTACCTTTATGAAAATGAAAAGGTTTGGGCGAAAACATCATTATGTTTTAAAACCCTCCGCGGGCCGAATAAAATCACTTGGCGGGCCGGGTTTGGCCCGCGGGCCGTATTTTGGACACCTCTGATCTATAGTAATATTATAGATGTGAAAGTTTGGATGGGTGGATGTTTGTTATTCCATGACGGCAGAGCGGCTGAGTGGAATGGGATGAAATTTTGCACAAAGATAGATTACAGTCAGGAATAGAGCAGATGCGGCTTTTTATTCCGGTCAATTGAGTAGTTATTCATTAAAACTAACTTTCGAGCCAAAACTCAGAGGCCGAATTCCTCAAAAGATGAGTAACGCTCCGGGTTTTTCTTCCCAACAGTTAGGGTTAGCAGAGTTTAGACCGATTATTTCAAATGATTCTGTTTACTTTCTTAGTGTTTGCGGGATTTGAAATCAAATGTTGTCTTTCGGATTCATTATGAAGTAATTTTAAATTAAAAATTTAAAAATTATGTGTAATATACTGTTGTAGCTGTCTCCATCTCGATCCATTAATAAAATGGATTTGACCGGACTTGATTTGCTGCTTCGTTTTGGGTATACAATGTAAATAAATGGTTTTTACGTTCGTTGTGTGTTTTTGTTGTTAAGTTGAATTTCTGTTATATATTTTTCATATATGCTTATACTTTTACATGTATCGTTTTTTGGTTAGGTTTAATTTTTTCGATTTGTCATTGTTTAATAGCTTTTCGAACATATATAATAAAATTTTAACTCGGAACAGAGTCGCGGTTAATAGCTAGTTCATCGTATGTCTAGAAATCAAGATTGTCACTAGATATAAAACTTGTGTGGCAATCGGGACAAGATAATTTTCTCGTTGTTCCCCCCCATCATGCTTAATGTATTTGTAAATATTTTTAAGATTTCTGAAATGCAAAAGTTAGAATGAGGTAGCAGGAGAAAGGTAATCGTTTGTTACATTTAGAATTGAATGAGCTTTCATAGGAAATGCAAATTAGTGGGAAAGTAACAATGACTGTGGTCGGGAAAATCAATTTTTCTAAATCAGATAACTTAAATATAAAAGATCTTACATTATAAAAACATACTTAAAACTTACCTAAAAGATTTTGTACTTAACAGTAAATATAAAATGTATTTTAATGTTAAGAGAAGCTCAAAAATCTCCCTTCCCATCTAAGTGTAAAATACAGAATTTTTAAAAACTAAATTAATTTGTGGTTTTTATCGGGAATTTATTTTGAAAAGACATTTATAATTTAAAACGCACTCAGAGAAGGATTAATATGTAGTTTACACAATTCACAATATCTAAATTTGATGATGACTTTTTTAAAAGAAAGAATCCCTACATTACTTACATTTGTATATTACCTTTTAAAATTCTACGTGTCTATTAAAATATTACAGAAAAAACTTGTTATATTAAGAAACGAAAAATGTATATCTGAATTATTATCCTGAAAGAAAATTTTGCTGACTTTGAACACCCTGCTACTCTTGATCTGATTTACAGTGTGAGTATAAATTATATAATTTTGATCTGAAATAATGACGGTTAAATAATTCACACTGTTTCAATTGATGGTTTTAAAAATGAATGTTGTGAGTGGCAGCCTAAAGAGAAATTGTTTAATGTCACTACTCCACTATTTGAAAATGGCTTCAAAACTATCGTATTTACCCTAAAATTCACATTTATTGTTAAAAACCTGTTATTTACGTGACAAAAATTAAACACAAATGTTACAAAAGAGGTTTTAACATTTAACATCAATCAAATCCGTTAATAATGAGTTTGGAACGCATTTATCAATCCTTAATCTTTACACCAATGCGGGTAATTAGAAATGGTTTACAAAAAGAATTCGAAAGATTCATTTAAACCCCAAAAATGCCACATAAGGCTTTTTCAAACAAAGTAGATTTGAATCTCTGTATAGATTCCTATATTTCCGAGTAGAAATAATTTATTGAATAGTATTTCCGAGTTACTTGTAAAAGCTTTCATTTTGAAATCATAATTCATTCAATTCTTTTTTTATCATCTATCCACAAAGGTTTAAACATATTTTTGCTCTAAATGGTAAGCAAATTGAATATTGTAATAAAATCATGTTTATGGTAAATTTTATAATTATATACAAGCAAATCATACCATACAATAAAAAATTAACTATTTATTACGACCATTACATTATTCGTAATTGCTCAATTATTAATTATGTTGTAATGGTTTGCTTGTTTAGTTTAGTTATATTAACGTCCCATTTAAAGCAACACAAGGGCTGTTTTGGGAATGTTGTAATGGATACAAAGTAGTTGTAAATAACGTCAAAGGTGCTTTATTTCTATACAAAATAAAGATACAGCTTCATTAATTTACGAGCTCCGCGGCTTCGTCTGTGTTCATTTGTTTACAGCATAAATATGTAATATTTTATCAGAAAGGTTTTGATTTCTATTTCTTCATTGTGATATTTTAAAATACATAACTTTAATTGAAAAACCATACAGTTTTTTTCGTTGAAAAATTCATTAAAACTAGTAATTTTGTCTTACAGAAATGAAATTCATGTCACTGAGAAAGTTAATGTTTTAAATTTTAAGACAGTACAAAAATAATTTTGTACATTGATAGATAGATTATAACAGATTTTGTACATAAAATTTCCAAAGTTATGGCCGAAGATATTTTACTAGCTTTTGGGCCATAGAATTTTTTTAAATAGCGTGATTAATCTTTCTAAATGCTAAATACGTGTGCTAATTTTTGTTCATTTCTGTCAACAAGTGTGGATTTGTATTAGAGTCAAATAAACAGACATTAAATTATATTTAAAAATGAACATATATTCATAAAAAATCAGTGAAATTGAAATAATATTTTAAATGACAATTGAATGACTGCAATTCTTTAAAAATGTGCTTATAAAAATTAGTTTATTATTTTGATCTGAAAATAATAATGATGACATTCATTTAACTGTTTTTGCAGATTTTTGATTTTTACAATCCATAAATAGTGAAAAAAGGTAATATTTTATTTGCCAAAAATCTTTAAAATGTACATTTTCTTTCGTTAATTTTTATAAATGTATATAAGTTAGTGAATTTGGTTTTACAAATAAATATACTTAACACACTCCTTAAAAAATTTCATCATTTAGTATTAAAAGTCAGTGATAAAAAAAGCAGAAAAAAACAGAGTTTCAAAGAAATAGATTTGCAAATGGTAAGAATTAAAAGAAGGAATAAAGCTTCTAAAGTTCACAAATTCTCAAGAAGCTTTAATCTACTTGCTCGAAAAATCTTCGATATTTTCTTGTATAAATTGAGTGGAGAATTCAGAGTATTAAAAAGATCTTTCTAAGATTATGTATCACAAGCTTTTAAAGATTTTCTACATTTCTTAAGAAATGAAATTTACAAAAAAGAAAGACCACTGCCATTTTACTTTTTTTTGAAGTTACGATTCTAAAATATCTGAAAGATATTTTTAACATTTTTATAATTGAATTTACATAAGAGTCAAGTATTCATTTGGTTTTTATTTTCATGATACAGACTCAAGGTTTTTAAAAATTTCTACTTAAAAAAATATCAAGATTTTCCAGCTCACATGATATTTAGATTCCTTAAATTCAATTACAAGTTTTGCAAATGATAAACCCAGAGATAAAATTCCAATTCGCTTTCAAAGAGAAACAAGAAAATATTCACACAACATTATTGGAAGAAATTTCATATGCTAATGAAGATTTTTGTTAAATTTCAATTTTAGAGGCATATTCCGAGAGAATATTCTTATTATCTTTTAATATATATTTTGACATTTTTTTTCAGAGTCAACTATTAAATAATGAATACATAAAAAGTTACAGAAACGTGAAAAGATGAAAAAAGATCTACCAAAAAATAAATAATGAAAACATAACATTTTGCCTCATACATTTTTTGATGCTATTTGAAATGATATCACTATCTTTATACTTAATATATATATATACTATGCATTTACTATACATTTATATACATAGTATACGTATAGTATATATGTATTTACTATGTATATACAAATAATCTTTTTAGTACAAATTTTTCTATTCCAATAACAAAATGAGATAGCTTTAACCACCACAATATATTATTCCTTTAATTAAATCACATGCACAAACATAACCAAACCAAAAAGTAAAAGTAATATATTTTTTAATACTATTTGAACTGCTATTACTATGTATATACGGAAAACACAAACAATCTTATTTAGTACAGATTTTTCCATTCCAATAAAATAATGAGTTGTGAGATTACGCAGTGTTGTATTAGTAACGACCATAATGTGTTATTCCTTTAACTAAATCATAGGCACATTATTTTTTACACAAACAATCTTATTTAGTACAGATTTTTCCATCCCAATAAAATAATGAGTTGTGAGATTACGCAGCGTTGTATCAGTAACAACCATAATGTGTTATTCCTTTAACTAAATCATAGGCACATTACTTTTTTATTCAGAAAACAAAACACTTGGTGCTTCAATCAGCATTATTTTCTCAGATTGTGTGGAAGATGGTAATTTGCACAGGAGTACCTCTGTTTCATTTCTGACCACACGATATATCACTAGTGGTTTCTGTTCCAAACTTTAAAGAAAAGCATGGTAGTGATAGGAAGATAAATATATTTTGAGTGTTTTTTTTACGATAACTTTTCGATTATTTTTTTCAGTTTCCAGATTTTTCTACAAGACTACTTTTCTTCAATTATTTAAAAATTTCCTCAGTTATATCAGACTAAGCCTTAAGGAAAACTCGCATTGAAAAAAATGGTATAATTATCATGATTTTTCATCTTCACCGCAATGATCGAATGTATCCATTCAATAGAGATACATCTGGACCATTCAAAATTTATTATTCAAAAGGAATTCAAATAAAAAATATGTAGGCATATGTATATGCACAAAAGTTTGATATTTATTTAAAAATAATTATTTTACTTTTTATATAAGTAAATCCATTTTCTCATTTTGTGTGATTTTATAATTATTTATCAAAGATACAGTCCCCTTTTTTAAATGAAACATACAACATTATGTTTTGTCTTTGATCACATGATACTGACTCTCCGACACGCCTTGAATGCACACGGATAAAAAACAGAATGACCAGACTGCAGCTAGAGCAACACTGGAGGAAACAATGGTTGAGTCCTGAAGGTCATCACCGTCCACGGTACAGCCCTCCCCGTAGGGAATACGTCCCGTCATTTATGGGAGTATCCAGATCTCCACCTTATGGTGTAACCTCCAGGTTGGTGAGAACAGATCACCATACTGGAAGCTTCTCATCCTCATTTCGATATGCCCACATTGGGGGGGAAGTCGACCACATGTATAGTTTAAAAAATAATTTAAAAAGTTGTGTGTATCTAAATTCGTCATAAATAGAAAAAAAAGCAGAGTTAAGACCAGCAAGACTTCAAATTCAGAAATGACGCCGATAAAAAATTAATATTGGAAGTCGATGAAGGTACAGCATTCGTTTTGAACCCTCTGATGAATCTTCCGAGTTTGTCAAAATCTTCTGCATTTCCCTGTATATAAAAATTTAATTGATCGTTAGATTAATTTATATCGCCCTAAGCAACAATAGTGGAAATGCATATTTTATTACTAATAAGAAAATATTCAAAGTAGAGGATTTTAACTACCCAAAATCTGATTATATTGTCGCACTGAAACGAAACATTGCCGAGTCTGCATAGCTGAATGGTTATGACGCTGGGCCCGTAGTCAGGAGATCATGTATTCGAATCCCAGGAGACTAAAAAATTTGTTTATGTATTTTCCCTTTATTTTGTGTTTCAGGAGATTCTGAATTTTTCTTTCATTGACCAGATGAGTGCTCTTGACTTTTCTTACTCTCTCCAGAAAGGTATTCTGGAACTTTCCCCACCTGTACAAAAGGGGAAGATCTCTCGGTCACAGGGTTCTTAGTCCAGAGCTGAGTTAATAAATTGATTTAGCTCTTCTTACGGTGTCTTCTTGAGTTCGATCTACCTGACAATATATTAAGAGTTTTTACAAGCACACAGCTAAATAATAAATTTAACTTCTTTGTTAATAAATTTAACTTAATGTTTTCGCCAACAAAGTTTTAGTATATGCTACCAAATAAATATACGTTTCACCGTTAGTTTAGTAAATTTAGTCAGGAAATTATTCACTAGTTGACACATTATGCGTCATTCAATGAGTTAATTAAACCTAATAAAACGTGCCCAGCTTAAAAAAAAGAAACCTACACATAATTAAACATTCAATTATATTTATCATTTTAATTTTCATTCAATTATGTGAAATTTCTATTTGCAAATTCCTTTTCATTAAATAATGATGCTATAAAATTATGAACAAAACCTGAAAGTTAAGAAACGAGAGAGAAGATTTAGGTGAAGGAATTGCGGAACAATACGGTTATATATATATGTTTGTTTACGATCGAAAGTAAACACAGCGAAAGTGAAACGAATCCGACCGCTTTCACGCACAATGTACCGATTCGCGAAATGTATGGATCCTCTCTTTTTAAAGTCTGGGGAACGGCTTCGTCAAAAGCGCATCTCCTCGGACTAATGGCGCGAAAAGGAAGGCGATAAAAATATCCCTTTCAAATCCAGCTCATTTTCAGAGCTACTCCAATTAGAGCCTTTTCCGAGCTCCTTTTTTTTCCGTGCGCGTGTGTTGCGTGCCAAATTGAAAGAGAGAAGAATGAAGTGTCAGGTAAGAATGACTTTGAAGTCAGAGCTGGAAAACTGCCGCCGTTGCCTTCCTCGTGGAGAAGGGAGCTCAAGTTAAGAAAATGGGTATTTTAATCTTTTCATCAGAGAGAAGCCTTCTGAACCAGAGAGTGTAGGTGACGATTATGACGATGATGTGTAAGTGCTTCCACGGAAAGGAGTCCAGTAGCATCTGAGGGTAAAGATCCCTGAGCGCCCAGAGGGCAGAAGTCTGATTTCTAGCTGAAATGAAGGTGACACACACATTCTCTTGCACAATCCCTTTTTATAGGAGGGTACGTACATATATCTCACAGATAGAACAACGGACAACCATGACTGAACCGGGACCACCCAGATCACGGGAATGATACGCTACCCCTATGCCAGTAAGCCGGCAGAGAGTGTTTGTTAGAATAAATTACGAAAAAATTGCATCGCATTCCAACAGTTTAAAAGAATTCATATAGCCCTATTCAATGACCAATATTTTATTTAAATTAGTGTCTTGTTATTTTCGGGTTTGCTTTGTTTCGTGAAATGTGGAACATTGAAAATAATTATAAAACTGCTCTTGAAAGCCGTCTGTTATTTTAATGTACCTTATGATGGTGTTATGGTATCTGTGTTAACTCGGAAATAGAATGCAGTTGCTTCTAAGTCCAAAGACCCCTGAGAGCCCGAAGACAGATATCTGCCTTCTAGTTCAAATAAAGATGCCACACACACACGCAAATGAAGATGCTCAACCCCTTTCTACGGGGGGGGGGGTGCTCATTTACAGACCTCATTGATAGAACACAAGAGAACAGTTTAGTTTAGTTATATTAACGTTCCGTTTTAAAGCAACATTAGGGCTATTGTGGGACGGACCTCATTATTTAGAACCATGGTCAAATGACGATAACGACAGCTGAGCTGGCACCCTCTCTCCAAACTTCCACACCACACCAGCAAGAAGACGTTTGACTCGACGGATTTAACGTGTACCAGACTCCCTGATCCCCGATTCTTCGATGGAAACGGGTCTCGAACCTGAAACCCACCGGTCCCGAAACCGAGATCTTATCAACAGATCACCATGGTCCTAACACAAGAGAAGAATACTCGAACCTGGGACGTCTAGATCTCGGGGAAGACGCACTACCCCTAAGCCCTGACACCAGCTCATGTGCCTTATAATGAAGTAATAAAAAGTCTCGTCCCTGTACAAGTTTCAAAATTTGTTAGATGGCTTTGACAATAAATTTACTTTTTTTGAGTAAATTTAATCGAGTAATCTAATTTTTCCAGGTAAATCAAATCGGATACCAAAACTTCACCTTCTGTTGTATTGTAAATAGATAGAGAAACGAATACTTTTATTGGATATTGAATACAATTATTTCTGATTTCATGAGCTACCAGTAGTTTCACTTTGATGAAGTAAAAAAAAGTGTGGAGCTTTGATCCAACGAAAATATTAGCCAAAAAACAAAAATTCAATTAGAAGCTTTCTGATAGACGAATTGTCTTTCTACAGACAATCCAATTATTTGATTCCCATGAATTTTTGTTGATGGAGCTATAAAAGTCAGAACTAGAGGGCAATTAAAAGCACCTGTCTCGACTTAAGAGAAAAAGAAATTCGCTCTCTACTCAGAAGAATCGTGAAATAAATGAATTGCTGTAATTGCTCTGTATTGAAAAGAGTTTCAAATAATTTTTGAAGCTCTGTCGAAGGAAATTTTACACGTTCTTGAGTCGAAAGACATAAATATCGTTAATTAATTTCATAATCATTGTTTCCTTCGAAATTCTTTTTTTTTACTCTTCAAATGTGACTCTAAAACCCGAATTTGTATTAGACAAAAATATTCATAAATGATCCAATTCCATTTAATTTTTTAAATATTTCATAGATTTTTTTCCTACAATATTGAAATTTTATCATCTTATAAATACATGACTAAAACGTTATGCATTGATAGCTGTAGTGTCTAGGAGAGTATAAAAAGGTAAGTTTTGCATTTTGTAAAAAAGATTATTCTCTGTAAGCTTTAAAATTTTTTTTTACAACTGAATGCTTCTTATTTTATTAAAGTAGTTTCCTAAGAGTTCATAATTTTTTTCCTGTATATTAAACATTGAATCTGGATAGTTAAAAGTTATTGGAAAATTTGAGGCTGGCAACAGAGATATAAAAGTAAGAATTAAAGCGTTATTTTAGCATCTGAATAAAAACGATTTCTTTTCAAAACAGTAAATTTTGAAACTTGTAGAAGGAGGAGACTTTTTATAACTTCATAGTGAGATGCATGAAAACAATAGACGACTTTCAGGATCAGCCACATAATTATTTTCTAAGTACCACATTTCACGAGACGAAACAAAGACTTATTTAGAAAACAATCTAATAATGACACCCAAGATGGATTAAGAGAAATATATCCCCCTGTTAATAAAGTAACGATACCTGTTGTATTAAAGGAGAAGGTATAAGAGTTATGTAAACGCTACAAACTATAATTAAAATTATAATGAACTAGCTATTACCCGCTGTTCTGTTCGCGTGGAAATTTTAATGTATACGTACAAAAAAACCCTATCAAATAAAGACAAATAAAAAAAATTAAACCTAACTTAAAAACGACGCATTTAAAAGTATAAGCATATACGAAAAATATATAACATTAAATAAATTGAATAATAAAAACACACAGCGAACGGGAAAACAATTTATATACATCGTATACCCAAAACAAAACAAATTAGCAAATCAAGTCCGATCAAAGGCTCAATAGAAAACAAAATTTTAAATTAATTGCAAAATTCATGCAATTTAAGCATTTTTGTTCAGCAATAAAAATTCCCCCCCTTTCTGCAGCAAATATTTTAAAGAAAATTTATAATAATATCTTGAAATGAAATCAATGATTTTTAATCTCAGTCTGACTTTTGAGTTAAGTTTTTTTATCCTACTATATATAGTTGTTTAAAATATATCACTCAATTTAGTGGTAATAAAATTAACATAAAAATCAATTCAGCAACTAAATATTGTTTTCAGTAATTTTTTATTCGTGATCAATTAAAATTTTTTTACATTGTTAAAAAACGGCTAACAAAAGAAAAAGAAACTAGAAAGAAGACAGCAGACAATCAATACATTTCAAATATTAAAAAAATAATAAATATTAAAAAAATAATAAATTTTAATTAAAATAATGATTAAAAACAATAATAAATTTAATGTTTGACTTTTAAAAGATCATTCTTTATTTTTCCTAAGAAATTTCAAATTGCAAAGATGATAAAGAGATGAAGGAAAACCACTTCTGCATAACATCTCCATGCTTATGTTTTAGATACACATATTTCCGTAGATGAAATACACGAAGAACATTACATTAGAAAAATATTCAACAGTCCCTAAAAAATAAGAGATGTAAAAAGTAACATTCATTAAAAAATTATACTCATTTAGAAGTATAGCACTTTAAGAATATTTCGATGAGCAACGCTAATGACGACAGTATGAAGATATCCTGAAATACCGAATCCATTTTAAGACTTTTAAATACAAGTAAGAAGTTGAAGATAATCAATTGAAATTCCACTTTAAGGTGTCCGACTACGTTAAAAACACAGGTTATCAACCACATTGTCGAATATTTTTTTTATTATTATTTCTTGTCGTTCAGACTTTCCGAAACAGTCCTATCTTTTCTGGGAAAAGCAAGGACTGATCTATCATCCAGGGCCACATATTTTTTCCAACTAAAATTTGTCTTTAATATTAATTTACTCAATGCTTTAGTTTTCATAAATATTTTCCATCGTTAATATAATATCTTAAAAACTAATAGAGTTATTTACATAAAAATTTCAGCTTTGGTTTTAAATAATAGGGTCTATGAAATGAACCAAAAGTTTGATTATTGGTGAAATACTTTCTTATTTATAGATGTTTTTAAAGAAATTGAGTTGTGAATATATGGAAAAAATGCATTTGTACGAATATTTTTACCCACCACTTCCTTGCATCTCAATCTTTTTTCTTAACTTTTGGTCATTTCATTCATTATTATATACAATAGCTTGTGTACAAAGAAAAATACGATTGTTGCATTGCCATTTTGTGTAGAGTGTTAACCATTTTGGCAAAAATTCATTAAAATTTACAACAAACTTTCTAAAAATGTATTATTTTTTTTAATAATTTTGTTGCATTTATTATATTTTATATAATAATTGATAAGATATCTAAAAACTATAGTTTTAAACTATTTTTAAAAAATCCAATTTTTCAAAAAATTTCCTTCAGACGTAGTCGGATAACTTAATACCTTCTTATTCATTTTACTATTTAGTGGGGAAAATACTAAATACATATTCATAACTAAAGTTATAACTCATCTGCTTTAATTAGTTCTGGCCATATCTAAGAAGTCTTCACGCCACATAGAGCATCAATAATTTCAGCTGCGGCTGTTTTTCTTTTCTAAAAAATAAATAGGAATATTTTTCCCTTTTTCTTATTTCCTTAGATTTAAATATTCCTAAATTAAAGCACTAAATAAAAAGCGGGGCATTTAGTTACTTTTAACGCCTCCGAGTTAAGATTAGAAAATGGAGCTTTTTGCGGAGCTGGAATAATAAATTCTACTTTATCTAAGTGCGGAAAAAAAGAATTGGTAAATATTTAAATGAGAAAACTGAAGTTGTTATTCATTTTCGCGCTTGGAATTCTCTTCGAGTTTTTGTTTTTGATATGAAACTATTACTATTGGGATAACGAAAAAGGTATCATAATTTCATTATTACGAGTAAAAAAAAATTAAATCCCATTTTTACTGTTTATATTAACAACTTGTATAACTCGTGGGATAATATACATAAAAATTAAGTTATTTTTAAAAAATTTAAAAGTTTATAGATTTTTTATTTGTGTACTAAATATGACGATAGATATAGTAGTATATGATTCTTTTCAGAATATAAAGATTCTATTTCATTATTTCAAAGCGAAATTTTATCTATTTCATTCTAAGCCTCTTTTTAATATTTCATTTTTTTATATTTTTATTTATTTACTTTTATGTCTTTAAGAACGTTAAAAAGTTAAGATTAGAAAGTGGTGTCTTATATGAAGTAGAAATAATAAATTCTACTTTATCTTGATCTGGTGAAAACAACAACAACTGAAAAGTATTTAAATAAGAATAAACTCCATTTGTTACTTATTTTGGTGCTTGAAATTCCCTTCTTATTTTTAATTTTGGTTTGAAACTATTACTATTGAAACAACGAAAATATGCATTATAATTTCATTACTGCAGTCAATAAACTCTCATTAAATTGTCGCTGTCGTCACTATTAACAACCTGTTTAACTTATGGGATAGTATAAATTCTAATTATTTAAGTTGAAATTTTTAATTCTAACAATTTTAAGATTAAGATGCGCTTTCTTTCGGCCATAGTGAAAAGATACTCTTTCATTATCAGAAAGCGATATTTTATCTTTAACTATTTCTCTCATATATTATAAGTGACTTTTAATTAGTCTCCTTTGTTAGGTATTTTTCTGCATTGACAAACTGTCCTAGGTAAGTGAAGAAAAACACAAAATTGAACTTCATATTTATTTTGTCGACAGGTATAATTACATATTGTATCATTGCTGATTTTACTAATTATTATTAATTGTTTTTGCAGCAAAAGAGAGTTTATTATTACCGTCATAACCTGTAACTTTAATAAAGATGCTCTAAAAAGCTTTGAAGAGAAAAAAAGTACGAAATAAATGACGAGGGAAGGCATGAGAGTCTTTACGTTCGTTTTTGCCAGTATGTGCATTTATACAGGGTGTTCAAAAAATTTGGACAAAATGACGTGTATATCCGCCATACAATAGGGATCCAAAATCGCATAGGAATAGAGGATCGCAAACGCCTGTAGAGGGCGCTAGAGTCAAGAGAGGGCGTTGTGATACGAACACGACTTTGTGCAAATGTTACATTAACGTGTAAGGCTGGTATTGTAGATATTGTTTACTAGGTTCGTACATCATCAGAAAGACTGAAGGGTTCCATTTATTTAACATTCTTGCCAGAGCCAGAAATGATGAATGATGTTCCGACGCCTATTTGCCGACGCATTCGATTTCAACACGACACTGCTCCGGCACATTTCAGCACAGACGTCTGAGCACGTCTGCAGGCTACATTTCTTGTCGCCTGGATTGGTTGCAATTGAATAATTCCATGGTCCTCCCAATCACCAGACCTGTATCCTTTGGATTTTTGTTATGGGGATTTTTAAAAGGACTTGTGCATGAAACACCTGTTGCAACGCTGGAAAACTTAGTAGCACGAATTGCTGTGGCAACAGGATGCGTTCGAGACACACCTGGTATCTTTGAGGAGGTTCGCCGTTCCGTGAAACGTAGGTGCCAGGCGTGTCTCGATGCATCTGGCAAAAACTTTAAGCATCTCTTGTAGTATCATCGTTTGTAGTGCATCAGTCGCATGTGAGTGAGTAACTATCAATGAAATGATCTGTAATGGTTTCGTTTCTTTTCTGTTTGTGTGTATTATGCATTGCTTTAGACGCCTTCTGATCCTAAGCGATTTTTGATCCTTATTGCATGATGAATCTACTATGTCACATTGTCCACGTTTTTTTTTTTGAAGCACCCTTCTTCTATATAGCCGACTACCCCACCAAGAAGTGAGTTTCAAAAAAATAAATAAATAAACCAGTCAATGCATTCATTAGTAGATGCCATCAGTTTTCAAGCCTAATCTCCTTTCTATATGCATCGATTGCTGCATCCATCAGTCAACTTTGACAAAGGAAGAGAGTTTTACTCGATATTGTATGAATGCGAGAGATGTTAAGGAGTGTACTCTGAACGTATGCAATTTAAATAATTTTGCAGTGATCTGCGTATCTATTACGATTAGAGATGTGAAACATTGCAAAGTGATTCATGTTACGGAATATTGAGATTTTTTTTCGGTAAAAATTGAGCAAATATGGGCCGTATTATGGTGACGCTAATATGATGACGTCACTTTCGTTGGCGTTTCCTGACGAGAAGTGCGGACGATATATCTCATGTGATAAGACTCTTACAAAGATATGAGCATAGATTAAGAGTCAAACTGCCAACAAACAGTTTATATTCATAGAGAATGTTGAAACTTATTTAGTGAATATTAAAAAAATATTTGATTGACAACACTTATTGCTGACCCCCTCTCTGGGAATGATTATGAAAATATTCTTACAAAAAAAATGTCGATTACCCCTAATTCCACTAAATTCAATACTTCTGCTCAAATTCACCGTCACATTCATCAGTCAGTGTCAATGAATTCGCGAGTTCCAATTAGGCTTCTTCGAACTGAGCTGTTTACTTTAGAGGAGTGAGTTGAAGGTACGTCAAACCCCGAAAGACAAACCCTATCCGGGAGGGGGGAAATATCCGGCAGGGCCTTTAGCACTCCAGCTCATTAGGTATTCAAAGATGGAAGCTCCGGCTATCAATTTCCGCCTCCATCAGATCACGTGTCCGCCAACCAGCCAATCATTTAATAAAAACTGTCACGAGTGAGTTATTAATAATAATGAATCGTGGCGGTTTTAGTCGTAACTGTCACTGAAGTCCAGGGTATCATATTAAGGAATTGTTAGCTTAAAGCAACTCGCAGTTCAGATTTATTTGCGATGGAGTGTTTGCCGAAAATTGTTTAAAGTTCATTCGCCTAGGTTTCATAATTCGGAATTTCAAAAAAATTTGTGAAAGGTCCTCGACTTGTTTAATTAAATTTTATGAAATTTTGGAGGAGTTCTATGCCCTGCCAGATTTTCAAAAGTTATAACTTAGAATAGCTTATATTTTAATGCATGGCCTTTAATAGCTGAAAATAACAATAGCTTATATTTTACTGAAAGACCTTTAATAGCTGAAACAGCTGAAAATAGAATAGCTTATATTTTACTGAATGGCCTTTAATAGCTGAAATTGTTAAAAATAACTTAGAATAGCTTATATTTTATTGAATGGCCTTTAAACACGAATCTTAAGAATCACCTGAAAATAAATTTAAAATATCGATAGAAGAACATCTATTAAACATTTCGATATTTTTTTAATATTTTTTCTTCACTAATGAGATTTTTACAAACCTTATCGAATTTCTCGATATTATACAAACACCCAACATTTGCTCATGACCTTTTTTTTCTCACTTTGGCCGATCGCCTCATGCCATTTTGTGAACTGGTTGTCGAAACCCAAAATTAAGGAAAAATCGGACACTGGCCGGTCACTGTGAGGCGATATTGGCTGTTTCGCTATTTGGCCGGCCGATTCGAGAACTGGCTGACTTCGGGCTTTGGCCGTAAAAAATACAAAGTTAAAACAAAGCCACAATAATATACATTCAGAAATTACAAAAAAGTCGATTATATGAATCTGAACAAGCATGCATTTACCTGGGGGCAAATGTTTTAAAACTCTGGCTAATTTCGTTGAGGCAATAGATGAAATATGGAAGCAAACAATATAAAATGAATAGTCAGCAATTTTCCAACCATATAATGAGGTAGAGAATTGCCAGGAATCTAACAGCAAGGCGGTTTGAAGTGCTGATTGTCAGTTGAATGATAGGCGCAACATCGTGTGTAATGTATGGATTCTTATCCTTTAATCAGCAGCCTGAGCAAGATCATCGAAGGCGACGATATAATTTGAAATGTGATTATAGCAGCAAGACGTTGTTTCTCTACTCTATTAACTTTCAAGTGGCAACACACACACACCACACCGCTTCATGCCCCTGCAACTATAACCCTCAGGTTATTTAAACAGTGTCATGAGCATGAAGTGGGAGAGACGTGGAAAGACGCTCCTCTTCTATCCATCCTTGTGACTAGTGTTCGACTTCTGAACAATTATTGAGTGAAATAAGGTGAGGGATTTTAATATTGGATAAAACAAAGCCGAAGGAAATGAGCTTTTTGAAGTTCAGATTTGGAAATGGATTTGTCTTGGTGAGCCAACTATCATGCAGGAACTGAAAACTTGTACCGATGTACAGAAACAGAGCTAAAGTCTGTTTGTGATTACAAGATTCTGAAAAATACTTATAAAAATATTTACAATAAAAACTAGAAACGAGGACAGAAATAAAAAGAAAGAAAAAAGAGATCAACGCATACACAAAAATACAAAAGACAGATAGACAAACAAACAGACAAATATAATTTTAAAAATATGTCTTTTGAACTCAGGGATATCTAAAATGTGGATATCTATTTAAAAGTTTCAAGGAAACTTGGCGATATAACTGCGTTTACTAGAAAAGTTTTCGCTTTCGCCTTGTTCACTTTCTCAAGCAATTTTGGCAAGTTAATATAGAAGAAAACTACCAGGAATTATCGAATACTATTAATTAAGGGATTCGGTTCATTCAAGTTCTTGCCTTGCGCTCATCAGTAGAATATCCTACAATAGGGAGACGTCGATTTTGTTGTTGTGGCAACTTAAGGTAATCTACAAGCCCGATGAAAGAGGTCAGCTGTTGATGAAAATTAAAAGGTCAACTTTTGTATCATATTTTTATTAATTCCGAACGGTTTGCATAGAGGGCATCTCTCTAACTGTGAATCAAAATAGTTTCAAGAACTCGGAGATAAATCGTCAGCAGTCGTTGATTGATCAGTATCTACTCCAGTGATTAATACGAAGCATGTTTCCCCATTAGTTGCTGTTGTTACCCATGGCACTTTACAAGCCCGATAACCGTAAGTTGTCGGTGATTTAAGCCTAAGATAGCGTCCCTTGTTTTTGCAGTCGCATCTACTAAGGCCAAGAGTACGACTTAGCTACTTCATTTGGCACATCCGCTGGCATAACCCTTTATTACAGGGGAGCCACATTCACACCACTCACAGATAGAATACAGAATATGTCCGAACTGGGACACCCAGAACACTAGGAAGAGGCACTACCCTTAAGCCAGGGCGCCGGCAGCTATGTGTATATAATAATGCTTACTGTGTTCATACTGTGGATTCATAATTTGTGCACAGTGTGGATTCATAATTTTGCAGGTTAATAAGCTATTTTGTAACCTGAATCGCACTATATGCTATCATTACTTTTTAATTTCATGAGTAACAATTAAAAAAACAGCCAGAAAAAATTGAAAGATTTGCTGCAAAATGTAGGTAGCTCCAATTATTCAAGTTTGCAGAAAATTGGCGGTAGCACCAGGAGCTACATGTGTATTGCAACAAACTATGAGACAAACAACTCCATTGCTTGAGTTAACGCAAAAACTAAGGATTGTAGCTCTATGTTTCTGGAGCAAAACGAACAAGTTTTTATTTTACAACATGATAGTACATGTAACACCAAATTCCGCGAATTGGGGCTACATCCATTTTGCAGCTAACCATTCAATTGTTTAAAAATAATTTTTCTAGCTATTTAGAAATATTACCCTACAATTTATCTATCAAATTTCCAATTAAAATTCTTTTGTTTCCTTTTAATAAACACTTTGATAACATCTAAACACGAATTCGGTTCGAATTTTTCTGATTCTTTCTAGAGGTCTCATAGCATTGAAAAATTTGGTCATTATCTTATAACAAATCAAATGAAATATTTGTTGGCAGAACTTAATTTAACCAGTATTCTCGTGTTTTTTCCTCCTTCGGCGTGTGTCTCTATAAATCCCGGAGATGCTCCTGCAGATAATTATAAAGAAATCTCTTCTTTCCGAGAGAAGAAAGATCTCGGCGGGTAACAAGAGAGCTATCTATTAGAAATCTCCGACACGAGCCCGTCTCCAATAAAAAAGGATATTTAATCCCTTTTCTCCCGATTGGGACAGACGTCTGTTGGACTCGACTTTTTCTCTAACCAATGGCATCAGGGCCGAAAAGAAGAGAAGGGGGAGGGGAGGGATTGCAAAGATTCGTTGTCGGATGGTAACTTCACCAGACTGAAGTGGAGTTCGAATAAAACCTCAAAAAAAATCTACATTTTCTATACCCTAACAGCACACAAATACTGTACAATATTGTATGGCATTGATCCATATTTGCAATACTTCTTAATATTGTAGAATATTGATTAAAATCACATAATATCGCATCCTATTGTACAATATAGTGCTACAGGGTATGCATCTGCCACTTTTTTGGATAATCCGGATAAGAAAGAATGGACAGGCATTTTAAGAACTAGAATTTAAAATTCAAACAAAAGCTTTAAAACGGAAATAGCTTTGGAAAAAAATGAGCAAAAATAATGTTTTTTAATAAAGTTGTTGGTGAGAAAATGTAAAACATTCTTTAAGGT
The DNA here is from genome assembly GCA_026543055.1 of Argiope trifasciata. Lineage (NCBI taxonomy): Eukaryota > Metazoa > Arthropoda > Arachnida > Araneae > Araneidae > Argiope > Argiope trifasciata. The sequence continues at coordinate 1,826,736 of JAPMOQ010026581.1, read as the reverse complement.
GTACGTATACAAACTTAAAACTTCGAAAATCCTTCAAAATATCGAATATTTTTTTATGGCTGCAAAAGGTTATCTGAGGCTTTAGGTTTGAAATGATACCAAGATGTTGTCAGTAGTCGGAATATTTCTCGAGTTCTAAGGATTTTTCTTGAGGCACTTTCACTAAAATCTCTAGTTTTGGTTTTTATTAATTTCATTTTATGAAGAATGATATTTTTCCACTATGTTGCTTCATTCAAACAATCATAACTCAACAAAAATGAACCAAATACAATTTTTTATGTATCAAAGTACTCTGTGTGAAAAAGTGAATGTTTTGGGCAGCAATCATAGTTATATTTATACAAATTAATTTTTAATAACTATTTAAAAGTTAAAATAACAGAAAAAATCTCTCTTTTTCTATTCATTGTTCATGAAAAAAATTTTACAAAAAAAACTACTTACTTTTATATTTTTATAACTTGATTGAAATAGACAACATGAGGTCTAATATCAGGGATCATTTCTTACTTGCATGGTGTGTCTGGACAGATTGATTTTAAGATATCATGTTTCAAAAAATACACTGATTAGCTCATTAAATATTAATTTATTAATTAATCATTAATGCAATATGGAAATGAGTATAAACATATATTATTGACCTACTGTAAAAAATGGATTTTTAAATTTAAAATAAAAAAAATCTTTTAGCGTGTACATGCATCTTCAATCGAATGTGTAATCGCAAGTAATGACAAATGTCTCCCATTTTTATGAAAAGATTTCGGTGACTTCAAGATCTACTTCATAATTCGTGTCTTTTTCATTACTGGCTTAAACCTTTTCGATGCTTTTTGGATCAATATCCTTTGAGCTTCTGCTGGCTTTGGAGAAAGAACTTTTTGTGCCTTTTACGCCAGGAGAAGGAAGTTTATGACCGTTGAAGACTGGCCGAGGTGATGTCATATCTTAGTTCGAAGAGGAAAAAGGAAAAAAGAGAGAACAAGTTCCACAAATGACGCCAAACTGAGCTTTTAACCAATTCAAACACCAGTTTCAGGCTCCATTTTTATTCTATTCCATCCTTTTTTTTATCTTTTTGTTCCGGAAAGCGTTCTCCCTTCGTTTTATGGGCGCCTTCTATTGCAAAGACTTGGATCGGAAAAGTAACCGATAAAAGAATTCAGGATTCGTTCAATTTTTTAAAACAAAAGCCACGTTGCCTTTTATTTTTCTTAGGAATTTGGCGATGGTTTTTTTAAAAATTTTATGAGAAAACCAATATTTTGACAGAAAAAAAATCTCGCATTTTCTATTCAAAAACAATTTAGAAAACTACACATTTTTACAACTCGACTGAGGCAGACAACATGAAGATTCATATTAGGCATCACTTCCAACTAGAATTGGGTGTCTGTACAAATGATTAAAGATATCATTTTTCAAAAAATATGCTAATAGCTCATTAAATATTAATTAATTAATCAGTGTAATATGGTTTTTTTTTCACTGAAATGAGTTTAAACATATATTATGGCCTACTGAAAAAAATAAATTTAAAAAAAATATCTTCTAATGTGTATGTACATCTTAAATGAATTTTAAAAGCAGGCAAAGCATATAAAACCAGAATAGACCATTTGTTTATACAAAGTAAGCAGTGCTATTTGAAATTGGTATTATATTAAACCTGTATTTTGCATTAGACATACCTTTATCTATGTGATTCACTGTCAAAAACTCCCTACAGAGGCTGTCTCCAGTGTTTTTCGCCTTTTCTCCGAAAAAAGGAAATATTGGCAGAAATTAGCTATCTCTTGTCTTATCATATTTTAACAGGGAAAATATTTGTTCACAGTGCTACTATACTATATTAAGGTTCGGATAGGGATATTCGACACGTCAATCACAAGTAAGGGAAAAATGCAGGGATCTTTTCAAAATCTATTGATTAAGTCAGTAATTTTTTAACCCTTTCACTCACAGCGTGGGGACCACCGATTAAATAATTTTACCAAGCTGCCATAGAATGAATTAAATAGGTAAAGTGGAATCGGATGAAAAAATAAGAGAATATTTTAGAATGAAATGAACTATGAAGCTAAATTAAGATAAAGCTTTAGAAAGGAATTTAGATTTAATTAAGAGTTTAAAATACCATTACATAAAGATGTGCGTCTGCGTGTGTGTACAAGGAAGAAAACTTTGACAAACTCAGATGCTGTACATGGAGGAACTTCGATTCTCTCATCGGATAAAGGCGCAGTGTCGTAGTCCAAATGCCCACAACCTTACGAGTAAGCTTTCTTTAATCTCTCCGTAAAAGGGACTGAAGTGACTTAATGGCGGGATTTAGACTCGGCGATTGTGGTGGGAGGTATCTGTCTAATAGAGATCTGCCATGTGTTCGGGATTAAATATGACCACGGCTCAGCTGTTCTGCCACAGTGTGAAATGGAGTGGAAATTTAGTGTGATAGATGTACACTCAGGTGGATATATTTGGAAGATACCATCCACTTATAATCCAAATATTATCTGGACATGGGAGATTTCCTGCCTATTTCCAAAGAATTGGAAGAACGCCGGAAAATGAATGCATTTATCGAGAAATGGGTACGGTTTACTACCATTTAAAGGAATGCATGGAGATCTCAGAGTGAAGGAAGGATCTGAAGATTGCAAATAACGATTTAAGTACAGTACTGATGGCACCAGGTCATCTCAAAACCCTGAAGGATATGATGTTAAAGATGTACAGTTACATTCCAATTGCCTGAGAGTGTAAGGAGAGAGACGGCTATTGACTACCCTGAAAAGAATGTCAGTTTGACTGATGGGTCCATGTAAGGTTGGACACTACTTATACACAACAACTCATGTCGATACTGCTACGTTCAGTGGTGGTGAGGTGATCGGCTCTATACAAGAAGAAGAAGGTCATTCATTCGTCCCATTTAGGGCTGTATGGTTTGAAGAGCCATTTGCAACCTCATATTTGTACAATGAAATTGTACAAATCAGATAATTATTTGTAATAATTTGTACAATTTGAACATCAAAAAACACATTTCTTAATTTTAAAATGATGTTAAGAAATGTGATTTTTTTTATGTTCTTACAGATAATCATATTTTTTAGTTTCATTTTATTTTTATTATTGAAAATGAGGGTTTTGAGTTTTTAAAAAGGGATAAAGAAAGATATTGTATATTGATTAAATTAATTTTATTCATGATCGATATAAAATGCTCTTCCTTTCGTTTTTCCTTTTCAATATTTGTCATCTTCTCACGAGTTTCAGTATACTAGGCCGTGTTATCTACTTAGATGTTTTATCCGGGGTGCGGTAGATTTTACAGTAATGATATTAATTTAAAATACCATTTAAAAAGGATATCCCGGTTGGAACTATATGAACTTCGATTTGGGATCATTTTATAAGTGTGGGCAATTTATCAAATCTTTTTTCATGGCTTTAATGAATTTCATAATAAATTATAAGAGCCCACGAAAATTGTTTTATCTTTTTGCATAAGTTTTAAAACATTTCCATTTTTATATACTAAATAGATAAGTTTTCCTTTATTTAAATAGAAAATCCTTCATTATCTGAAATAGTTAGCATTTTTTCCTAAATATTATTATCATGAATTCCAGCACTGTTGCGACAAAATGAAATCGGAGGGTAAAAGCTTCTCATAGCTAGCAAGTAGGACATAACTCAAAACTTGCTTCACTGCTTATTTAATAAAATCAGAAATATTTGTAAGGTGTAAAAATGTTAATTTTAAAACTCCAATTTGTTTTCAGTAGGTCATTAATATATATTTAAACTGATTTCAGTTAGAAAAAATCCACATTACAATAATAATTAATCTGTTACTTAAAATTTAATGAGCTAATTTAGTATATTTTTTGAAACATGCTATCTTAAATTCTAATTTGTACAGACACGCCATTCTAGTTGGAAATAATGCCTTATATGAGTCTTCATGTCGTCTGCCTCAATCGCGTTATAGAAATCTTTAATCTTTTTTTTTTAATTTTTTTCATAAACAGAAAAAGTGAATAGAAAATTCGAGATTTTTTCTGTCATTTCAACTTTTAAATAGCAATTAAAAATTTATTTCTATAAGTATAACTTTGATTGCGGCCCAAAATATCCACTGTTTCATACAGATTATTTTAATATATAAATAATTGCATTGGGTTCATTTTTTCTTGAGTTGTGATTGTTTGAATGAAGCAACAGAGTTAAAAAAAACTGAAACTAGAGTTTTTAGTGAAAGTACCTCAAGAAAAATCCTTATAACTCGAGAAATAATAAGAAGATTGACAACATCTTGGTATCATTTTAAACCTAAAACATCAGAGAAAACTTTAAGGCAACAAAAAATAATCGATATTTTGAACGACTTTCGAAATTTCAAGTGTGTACATACACCTTACAGAACAAACTTGTCGTTATCATGGCTACAACAAATTCCATTTAAAAATTTAACTGCATGCGAGACGCACCAGTTATGAATGCGTCCGCTTGTCATTACCTCCGATCGATGTTCAGGCACGGGCCCAATTCTTTATTGAGGCGCGTTCTTCAAAGCCCGGGTTTGGATTAGCAGAACGTGCGTCAAATCCCCAAACGTCTCCCTTCCCGAAGAAGCTGGAAGTAAGTAACTAACCGTCCGGAAACAAGGAATTAAATTGAAGAGGCCGAGGCGCGTTTTATTAATTATTCGTAACCGCTTTATCGGACGGCGCAGCGGCAATGAATAAATATTTACGGGGAATTTACGATTTTTCTCGAGTGACTGGGGATTAACGATTTGAAACGAGGGACTTTTCGTGATTAAAATGAATCGCGTTCCACTGATGAATGGATCTCGAAACACAGAGGAATAAAGTTTATCTCGTCAGAGTGAGTGATTGACGCTAAAATCGTGCTGAAAGTAAATCTTGTGGGTCCCTATTCATATTTTTGAAATTTAATTACAGTGTTTGCCGTTAATGTCTTTCATAAAAACCAAGTTACTTTTATGTATGATTCAAATTATTAAAGACGAATAAATTGAGGTATATGTAATTTGAAAAAAAAAACCCTTCAAATAGCCTAAAAAATAATTTATACATTTTTAACAAAGGCAGCTTTGAAAGTTTTTAAAAACTAAATTGCTCAATTATTGAATTATGCAAAAAAGTGGAAGATATTTCTTTTCCCCTTCAATAAAAGTCATTATAGGGTCTATAACAGATGTTTCCTTCAGCCGTTTGACTCTGTGCTAAATTATTAAATAAAAGAAAACAATTAGCTAAGTCTTCAAGGACATTCTCTTCAAGCTCCATAGAGTTACAAATATGTAATTTTGCTTTCCCGCATGAATAATGTCATTGTAAGAAAAACCGGCGTATGGTCGCCATGTGGATGCTGATCGGGGCCGCATCACTGCCAAAGCTTGGCGACAATTTGATGAATAATTTGACCATTTTAGCGACAAAATCAATACTTCTGGAAACAGCAAAACAAATTTTAAATGTCTTTTGATTATATGCAATTCATGATATGAATTATTTCTGTTATAAATGCGATTATAGAATATTCTACTTTTTATCTTTCCGCATTTCATTGCATTGGAATTTTTTGTTTAAATATAAATACAGCACACGATTTCGAATATGGAATGTTTTAAAAATAGAGCTCTTTCCTTTTTTGAGTTTTAACCAAAGCTCAAGTGATCCTCAATTCCACTTAGTCCACTTAGGTTTATAAACTCTGTTCTTCTGATTCGAAACCAGATTCCACAGAAGATCTACTATTCTTGCAATAGCATTTTTTTCAGCACCAGAGTCGAAAGTGCTTGTCTCAAGTCTCGAAATATATTCGTAAGTGGTATTTCATGCTATTCTGACAGCGAATTTGCAGCACTGGAATGAAGTAAAAATCAGAAAACAAATTATCTCGTGACCTTAAATTGCCGAAAACCGCTACTGAATTAATATGGACATTACTCTGTAAGAACAAAATTCTCAACGGCATTATTACAATTGTTATATTATCTGAAGGTAATATTCTATTGCGCTACCAGCACATTTGAGACTGAGCAGAGAATAGCTCTACAGAAAAATAGGAGACTCTAAAATGCAATGGCATAAAATTCAAGGGGAGATAAGCAGGCGTTTTCTTGCATCCATAGCGTTTATTTTTCAGAACACAAACCGTAACTGAATTCAAAAAACGTTTTTCAACAGTTATTGCTTACAGTTAACAACAGTTAATAGGTTACAGTTAATACAACTAAAACTAAATATAGGTAGGCATGACAACAATATTTTTACAATATTCTTTAGCATTCAAAATACCAATTACTGTGGATATATCATATAACACATGAGTGCTAAATAAAAATGATAACAGGGGATTCTAATATAAAGTCACTAATAAGAGGTCAAAATTCTTCACTTTGGTGAAGTTTATTAAAGTTAACAGAGCCGAGCTCTAATGACATCTGACGTTAAGTTGAAAATTACAAATTACGTCCCAAAGTGTCTCATGGTGTTTTAAAAATGGTTAATAGTAATATTAATATTTAATTAACCTAAAATATTACATAAAATAGATCAAATACAATTCCAGATCACAAATGGAATTCAGACTCCGCACAGATATGAAGTAGCAAATAGTAACGGATCAAAGGCGCTTCTTTCTTTTGATATCTCGCCAAGACTCCAAGCAACTCTTTCCTCGCCTGGTGACATCTGAATTATCTTTTACTGGTGTTCGAACATCAGAGGAATGCCAGCAATTCTCGAAACATTTTTTTAATAAAGAGCGGCTGATGATTAGTCTTGATTAATGTACAACAACTGTTACATAGAGAAGGATTAAGAAAGTCCCACCCAATTGATAAAGATCTCTGCCTGACAGTTTGCAAATCCTTTTACCTACAGCGCGAATGTCTTTTGGCATTTCTTCGCGAAAGACATTTGCTTCTATCGTGTTATTTTATTTCCTAATTCCTCATTTGGATTACAGTTTTTCAGTTCAGCAATAACCGCAGAAATTTAAGATTCGATTTGGTTGGTTAAGGATTGAATACTTCGGTTAAAATGATTTATTTCCACTCATGTTTGATTTAATTATTTATTGAGACTCACTTTTTAAAATCTTAAATTCACGAAAAAAAATTCATTCATCTAGATAAAATTTTTATAAAGAATGGAAAGAATATAATTATAGGAACAAATCATCGCCTATTTTATTTTGTGATTAAATAAATAAAATGCCTTTTAAATGATGATTTATTTCAAAAATTTTACTGTAAAAAATATTTTACAGTTTTTTTTATTCTAATAAAAAAGTAATTGACTTAAATATGGCATAAAAAATATACTGTCTGATATATTATGAAAATTGTATTTCATAAACGATTAATATATATAAAAAATTTAGGTTAAAAATATTTTTCATAAATATTTTATGTCATACGTTTTCTTTGGTCAACAAAGAAAATTTTTATTTTAGTTACTTTTACTTAAATAATTATTAAGTTTAAAAAATGATTAATTTTTGCAAGAATTGAACTCTTATTCTAGATCGTCACGTGAAAAATATTAAAATCTTTGCATTTTACCGATTGAGCCACTTTCAATTTGCATCACAAACTGCTAAAACTCTATTTAAAGCATTAAAAATTAATTAAGTTCAACCAATGAATTAATATTTGAAAAAAAAAACTGTTCTAATATCAAGTGTCATCCACTGCAAGTTTTTAAAAATGCATTTGCATTTGAGAGGATGAATAAAAAATATTTTATTAACGAATGAAAATATGAACAAGATTTATAAATATATACAGGGAGAGTGTGAACTAATAGTAGGAATTGAACAAAATATATTTTTTAACTATCCACTCGATTATCGACTTTTAATCACATTGAAATTACTTGAATTTAAGATTTCCTAATTATTTACGGTATGTGATTATTTTTTTTATCTTAAGCGACATAAAATAAAATGATATGATGATATGTAAATGAATAGATAAAATAAGATGCCAAATCGATGTTTGTTTATTTGCTTCTGTCAGTGAAGAATAAAGAAGAAAACTTTATTCAAAATTGATTTATTTATAAATTAAAAAAAATCATCACAAAGAAAGTATGACTTTTTTGTTTGTTTTTATATGTTTACTTTCCTTTCGTAACAGAACATTAAAAAAAATGTAATTTCAGCTCATGTTTCGCCCGAGAAACAAAATTAACTTATTGAGAGAATTTATGAATTGTGAAAAATAAAGGAACAATTCAGATTTTGTATCCTGGATTTGCGTGCTTGGGGACGATCCCATAAATCTATTTCCTTGCTTATCTCGATGTTCGATATTTGTTTTAAACTGACCAGTTTCTTATTAAGAGTTATTCCTCAATTGGGATATTCTTTAAAAGAGGAAATTTTGAGGACTGCCGTTGTTAAATTAGAAGCCGAAATGTAAATGCGCAGTGGAAGGCTTCTAACATAAATCTGATTTATATTAACGCAAAGAGAACAAATTTAAAATGATTCTCATATTCTAGGTTTTCTTAATTTGAGGTATAATTAAAAAGAAGAACATTTGGAATTGCATCTAGAAAATTATAAGATGAAATGGAAATAAATATTAAGAAGGCTCTAGCTTGAATTATTTGTATGAATGTAAAGAAAATTCATTAATAAATTAAAGGACATGCATTACATAAATTGCAAACAATAAGAAGCGTTCTTTCATTTTTTGAACGGGTGGTTCTTTCTTTTACCTTTTCAAATAAATTTTAGGTTCGGTGTATTTTTTTTATGTTTTTATCAACTTAATTCACACAAGTTTTCACAATTTTTTCTTTATGGACTTGAAATAATTGCAACATTTGCCTAGGAGGTACTCTTCTTTATAGTTTTCGCAGACAGAAAAAAATTAAAGTGATTCAAGATTTTTTAACATTTATAAATATACATAATCCAGAAATCTCTTTAACCCTCTATTTACAGACGGTACTTGAAAGCACCATTTAAATCTAGTTTATATCTTTACTATATGACTATTTTTGATTATTGTGTTCTAAACGACACGGAGAATGTAACCCAAATAACATGAAGTTAATATAAGATAAAAGTAGGAATGAAAAAATGTTTAATCAATAATTGAGTTAATTAAGATATTTCTGTTGATTACATTTTTTTCTTGGGTTCCCTGAGATTATTCTGCAAAGGAAACTAAACTACTGGTGCAAAAAGGAAATTGAAAAATGGATGGCAACATGATTCGGTACATAAAGGGGTAAAGTAGGACTATTAAGAAATTGTTTACATATAAATCCACTTTTTTTTAAAAAAAAGAGAGAAAACAACTGTCACATTTTCCTGAACAATATTTTCTTCAGATCCCACTATTTCACTGCTGGATGAAATGTGAATCTCTTCATCCCTTCCAGACGTCACCGAAAACGATCCATAAATCTTTTGAGGTACCATTTCCGTAAGTCGCAACGACTCATCAACTTAACACTTAAAACCACTTACTTTATTAACATCTAATATGTCTCGCCTCGCTCCCAAATAACCTAAAAATAGACATCCTCGTTTTTACGACTGAAAAAAAGGAAAAAAACAAAAGCCACGGCGCTCATAAAGCCGAGTCGCCCATTGAGTGCTGATGCGACGCCGCAATAAATAGAAGAGACGGAATCTTTTCTCTTCGCCGTGTCTTTTTGGCGATTTTTTTCCTCATAACTATCATCGCCGAATAGTTACAGAGAGGCGCCAACGCAGCATCAGGGATCGCGGAAGATAATGGATGAGGGCCCATGGATGAGGGGGGCGGGTCAGGGAAACAATGGAAGATGACGGATCTGATCCAGCCGTTTCTGTCACAGTGATTCGCCGTGATTTCCGAGCCTTAAGGGTTCAAGCTGGAAAGAGAGCGCGAGGATAAGAGCAGCCATGAAATGTTGCATCGCTCTTGTCACGACAGCGGTGAGGAACGTGCTCCGTTGTATTGTAATCAAATTGTTTGCGGGTGATTTACGCCAGATAGATATATAAAACACTAGCTGGTAGCCGGCGAGTTGCTGCCACCGAAAGAAATAATAACTGCAATGAATCAATAATTTGGTAATGTTTCATCGAAATAGGATGAACGGTGCGACAGTACATAAAATACGAACAAACAAATATGCATTTTTTGTACATTTGATTTGTGTATTCTTTATGAATTGGTGTTCTTTCAGAACGGTGATGAAAGAAACTATTTATTGTATCTCGTGATTCGTTTCATATTCGTTTCGGAATTCTCAAGTTTAATTCCAGAAAATGGGATTAAAATATTTTCTTTTAAAACTGATTAAACATAGAAAATATATTTATTCCATAAAACCTTTAATATTAGTTGAGGAGATAATTTTTTGAAAACCAAGATGGGGCAAAATGATTTGTATTTCAATATTTTTGGTAGTTACTGAGAAAAATGCTAAAATTTAAAAACTCCATTTTCGGTTTCCATAAAACTTTTTCGTATAATCTTTAATAAAATTATTACCTTTGAGAATGATTTGCCTGATATTTGCTTACTATTGCTACAAAATATGAACCTTTCACTTGGATTTAGCATTTCTACGTAGTCTATTGAGTCTCCTCGGCGAGCTATTTGGAGATGAATCCTTGGTCAATAGATGCGGTTGAGATCCGAATTTTTATTATTTAATTTTAGACAATTGTACTATCCGTATACCCATCCCGTAAATTCAAGTAATAAGTATTCAGCGCTTCATCGTAATCGGATGAGCGGTTTTGGAAGGCATCAGAGACATGCAGACAAGGATTCATTTTTATTTATGTTGACTGTCAGTCAGTAAAAGATATCTAATTATATTACGGGGATTTCGCAAGAGATTCTTTTTTGGAATATAAAAATTGCCAAACAGATTAAACTGTATGGAAACTAAATATTATAAATATAGATGTCAATAATTATTTTCATACAAAAGGGGTAGTGAACTTCTATTGATTATTTCATGCCATTTTTTTCTGAAGAAATGTTCATTAGGTATTGACACGCCGTCAAATATTTTGACTTTTTTATTATTGGGGAACAATAAGACTAAATATTAACAACTCAAAGTTCTTTATTTACAAAAAAAAAATCATTTTTTATAGTACATATAGTATTTCTATAGTACATTTAGTGTTAAATGTTTTAGTTGTACTTGTAATTCAAATGAAAAAAACATTAGCGGGACTTCTGTTGTTGCAGATGATTAAATGACAAATAACGTATTCGGATTGTAAGATGTTACTTTTATCAGAATGCATGCTGAATTGGAGTCATCTGTAAAACGATTTCTAAGCGAGTCTTTTACGTTATTCATCTCTGAAAGCAAAAACTAATGGGCATAGGTAGATGAAAATATGGTAAAACTCGAATGAGGAAGCTTCTTCAAACAGTTAAATATGTCTGGAATTGAATTCCATGTTTCCGAAATTTCGTTGCGTGTATTTATACTTATATTGCCTGTTAATCTTTCTGTTACAATTAATTACAACTTTTTCCATGTTTCACTCAGAATTTGAATTATATTGAAGTAGACTGCAAAAGAATCAGTTGCATTTCAAATTCTTCAATTTCTAACGAATCAGTTTTGCACTCATCGGTTAAAAGGGTTTTGCAATTCTTAAAATGCAAACCGTTTTAATCGGGGGTGGGCCCAAAATTGCCATTGGTTTGTCATTCCTGTTATAAATATTTGAAAAACGTTTCACATGCTCATCGATTGTAGGCCTACTAAAAAGGTAAGACAAATTTATATGCAAAATGAATGAAATTAGACTTCATAAATAAGTGCAGATAATTCACGAATACTAGAAATCAGTTTAATTAAACAAATAATTTGCACGCAAACAAAGAAAGAATAATGAGAATCATTCCAAATTTCTTCAAACAATGAGATGAATTCGCAATCCAATTCAGAACATACTGAAATTGGAATAGAATGAAATGGCAAAAGAAAATTTAAGATCTTCATGAGAAGAAGATTCTGCTATGATTTTGTAAAATCGCACGGCCAAGAACAAATGAACGACATTTTCATGGATTTAAACTTGCTAAGAGTACGAAATGGCAATTCAAAAGATATTTAACCTGATTCTGGGTACCTTATTGAATATCAGAGAATATTCGACTGGAATGGAGTCCACGAACTTGGTGTACTCGGCAACGCCTTCACCACAGATATCACTACTTTTGAAAAATCGAATTGATTCGTTTCATTCGCAATCCTAGCTTGTTCAAGCTCATTCATATGTAAAATAAATGTCACAATTATGTTTAAACAGACTCGTGTAGGAGTTAACCGTAGATAGTAAAACATTCATAGATAGATGCAAAAATTGGAATCAAATATCGTTATTCTTATTTCACTGCAGTAATCTCAGAGCTTGGCGAACCTTTGGTGACTTGGCAACGGATTTGACGAGAAAATTAAAATTACTAGAAAAATTTAATTAATGAATTAATACTTTAAAAAATATTATCATCAAGTATGATCCTCTACAAATTTTTAAAAATGTATCTGAACTTAAGTGGATGAATAAAAAGTATTTTATTATATATATATATATATATATATATATATAATATTCTTATTAAAGAAGTTTATTTTCACGCATTTCTTCTTCTCACGGAATGAAGAAGTTTTAAAAAGTTTTTATAGGCAAAAAACATTTTACCCAAAAATTAAATCGTGAATAAAAATTTCCCTTGACTGCCAATTGCTTAAATTAAAACTCCTTTCATTTTAAATATACAATTAATATTACACATGATTGTCTTAAGAAAATCTGAAATAAATGTACAACTTTTTTCAAAGTATACTGTTTGGAGTTATTTATATACATCTGCACTCAAAGATAAAGACTTGAATATATGTCACAAGTTACAAAACTATTTGTCACAATTTTCCCACAATTAATAAAGAAACAAACAAAAAACTAGTTTTCAAAAGCCATTTTTAGAAAAGAAGTGAGAATATTAAAAGTGAAAATTTAACTAAATAAGCCAGGAAATGGCAATTTTTTTTACAGCTAGGACAATCTTAGCAGGCAATGTTGCGACTTACTATTAAAAAAAATAACTTTACAGCAAAAAGTACTTGAAAGTTTTTTTCAAATGAATTACAAGCGTTTTGATGAATTTAATTTTGTTATTCGGATTTAAGAAATTTAATTCGTTTAACTTAATGCCAGAACATGAAAATATCAAATGTAGTTAAAAGCGAAGTAGAATAAGAGAATTGTAATAAAGTACATTTTCAGACGGGAACTGTTTTATCACAATAATTTTTAACATTCTTCACTTTCTTTGCATTTAACATCCCACGGAATAAATACAATAAGCGCGAGACTTGCATCAAATAGCCCTCGCATGACTCAACATCCCGTATACAAAATAAAAAATAACTACAAAGGATGAATTAAACTAATTAAATTTCCAAGAAGAAACTGTCTGGTTAGATGAGATTTTTTTGTGTCTTGAGATATTTAAATTTCTGCAAAGTAATTTCTATGTAATTTATGGTTACACAGAAAAAAAATCAAACATAACAAGACTTTTTAGAGTCCCCCTCCCAATCCCCCCCAAAAGAAGAACAAAGTTTATTAAACTCAAATTATGTAAATGCCTTGTTGCATAAAAGATCAAATAAATTGCTCAGCACATTGCTTAATGACGGCCAAGGAATCTTTTCTAACCGTGTAATGAGTTTAAGAAATGCAGTTAATAAAAGTTATAATCATTAATTTTCAAAAAAAAATAATAATAACGTGGAGCACAAAATACTGGTTAAACTGGAGTTTTAATTTTGAAATACGAGGACATATTATTATTTTTAGTAGCAGATGCTTTCCTACAATGAAAATTTTTTTCGAAATTAAAACGGAAAATTTAAAATTGAGAAAAATTATTAAGTAAATATTTTATTAAAAATTGGAATAAAATATCTGATAGTTTTGCTAGGTCATTTTAATTGGTTGATTTAAAAAATGAAAGTATAGTATTTTCCGGTAAATTAATGTTAATTTAAATAAATAATTAAATTAATTTAATTTAAATAAATAATAAATAAACAATTTTAAAATATCCGATGGTTTACTTATTAAATTTACTTTTACAGGAGACAAGAAATAAAATTTACTAGAATCTATTTAAAGAAGAATTATGAAATATTCAAGTTTTGATCAGAATTACAGATAAAATAAAATTTTAATATGTTTGCAGTCTTTTGATTTGGGCTTACCCATATCGGCAGGCAGTAGAGAACACTATAAAAGAAGGAGGTATCCTGATAGACTCACACGATGTTTGTATCAAATTAAGAGACCATCGGATCCATCTCACTAAGATCAGAATTAAATATTAAACATGAATAAAATGGGACAGAAAAATGAATGTTTTTCAAATATTGTGATCTATGGAGGTTAAAAGGATATAGATTCAGTTGCTAGACCAATTTTATAAAAGAGGTAAATTTCAAATCTAACTGTAAAATAAAAAAGTGGTAAATTTCACAGCTAACAATAAAAGGAAAAAATGGTAAATTTCAAATCTAACTGTAAAATGAAAAGTGGTAAATTTCACTGCTAACAATAAAAGGAAAAAATGGTAAATTTCAAAGTTAACAGTAAAATCAAAAGTGGTAAATTTCACAGTTAACAATAAAATGAAAAAATAGTAAATTGCATGACAGCACAAAAAATGAAATTGGTTTATAGTAACATGAATAATGTATAAGTGTTTATTCTTAATATATCTTTACTTTTGTTTTTTATAATATACTATAAAATTAATATTTTTTCATATGGCATAAAAGTAGGTTTTAACTTTCAGAAATGTAATTTTTAAAAAAAGGAATTCATTCAAATGTAAAAATATAAAAAAACATCTATTAGAATAATGTACAAATGAATATATAAAAATAAATATACATATTTTTTGTTAAATATTCGCCAAGTATTTTTCTTTCTTTCTGAATCGAAGTTAACAAATCTTCGATAAAAGAGTCTGATACATTCTTTTCCAATAAACAGAATAGTCCAAAGATCCAACGCAGCCATCTACACTTGATTTACATCTTGTCTGTTGTCTAGCTTAAATGTTATATTTTCCTCCACTATGCTTGTGTGACAGGAATACGGCATAAAATATAATACTGGATTTCAAAAACACCTTTTACTGCTTTATGTATGACAACTAGTATGTTAGTAACGATAATTTCTCGATGATAATCGAAGATCGAAATTTAATATTTTTCACTAAAAATCTCAAAATATGCAAGCGTTAATCGATTTATTGAATAAAAGGAAGAAAATCAACCATCTTTTCCACATTCGGTGTACATGTAGTGAATGTCTATCACATATCAGTATGAATCTATAAACTACAGGCTCCGTCGAGGCTGTGTGTGACGTAACTGGCTCGCCGTGCATATTTTTTCGAATGTATCAGTTCGATTTCATTTCTCCTTTTGGAACCTTACATCAGTGATTCTTAACCTGTGGGGCGCGATCACACTAATGGGGGGGGGGCACGAGCATATCCAAGAAAAAATGTTACTTAAAAAATTGATTAATTGACTGAAAGAAAAGAACACACACACACATAAAAAACAAAATACATTTCGACATATTTAATTATTAACTTATTAAACTAAAACAACTTACTAAATGAAAAACAAATTTCATAATTATAAGTGACTTCTTTTGGCCTGTCTTGAAGAGCAAAGTTTTTCGAAGAAGGGTTTAATATTAGAAATTAACTATATTAGAAATAGACACTCTCAATTCTTTTTCTATATTTAGCTGAGATCTATATTTCGTCTTCAAGGAAGCCACCGCAGAAAATCCAGTTTCAGAAAGGTAAGATGTTGAAAATTGTATTAGAATGCGAAATGCGCTTGTTTTTAGTGCAGAAAACTCATCATCCACTCCTGCCCAGAATTCAAAGAATGATTTATTACTAAATTGTCTTTTGGTTTCGCCACTTGCCGTGAAGTTTATGAAGGTTTCTTCCTCTTAAATTGAGAGTCCTTCGGGAGTATTTTGAAATGAATCCCTAGCCCACTTGTAACTTGATATCAGTTTGTCGTCAGCAAGAAAGCACTTTTTAAAATTCTCTGCTAGCTTTGCTAAATGATTTTCAATGGTTACAAAAACAACTTTTACATGTTGTTCTTCAGCCTCGTATGTTTTAATGGAATCATTCAAATTTGCAAACATTGTTATGTTTTCTTGCTTTAAATTTCTGCTCCACAATTCCAATTTCCAACAAAAAGCATTAACCTTATCATTCGTATCCAATATATGTGTATTTGCTCCTTGCAGTTGAAGATTCAAGTTATTTGATTTCTCGTAAGTGTCGACAATGTAGCTCAATTTCATCACAAATAAACTATCGCTAAAATTCTCAGCTTCCGGTTTGTTTTCTTCTTTTAGGAAGATGGCGATTTCTTCTCTTAATTCATTAACACGTTGCAAAAATTTTCCTCGCGATAACCATCTTGCCTAGCAATAAAATAGTAACGCTGAATATACTGCACCCATGTCTTTATAAAGTGCGGAAAAGATTCATGATTTCAGGGGTTTCATTTTTATATAATTTACTAAGGTTACAACCGTAGTTAACACAATATTCAAACCAGGACTCATTTTTTTTGGAAGCCAAAGCTTCTCTGTGGATCATGCAATGTGTCCAGACGCACTGTGGCGTTTTTTGTTTCACAAATTTTTGTTGTTGTTGCTGCCTAATGCCACTTGGTCATGCCAAGCCCGAATGAATTTAGCTCTTTCGATTGAAGGCAGAAGTGTGCGCCTTTCGTATTTAACTAGCACCGTTAAGGTGAAAGTACGACTTTGCTCGAACACACACGACACAATTTTTTTAGGGGGTAGTCGAACTCATACATCCATAAGCAAGTCACAATTTAGATCCGAATCAGAGACCAACTCATCCCTGATTCAGTACCCCCAGAGGTTCGTTTTGTTATGGGAACTTGGAAGACTTTGCAGTGGCGACATGTTTTACGTGCCCCAACTGCCATTAGCCAACACGGCTGTCTTTGGCCAAGACGAGGACAGAACTCGGGACCTTTCGGTTTCGAGACTGGCGCTCACAAGTACTTGAATACTTTAGAATCTTCGAGACATAGAACGAACACCATTGGTGCATATTCCGAAGCAATTTTTCCATTCTATGTTTGCCTTGTTCATAAAATCATTTAAGATAGTAAATAATGCGAGTGCTGTTGCTTTGAGTTCTATTGGTTTGCAGAAATATAATTCCTCTACTACTGACAAATCCTAACAAAATCTAACATAGGTAATGAAATGAGCATCTTTATTACTATCTGTTGTCTCATTGAGTTGTATCGAAAACAATTTGTCACGTAACTAGGACAAAATCTGACACTCTACATCTTCAGCAATATCAGCAATTCGACGGGCAACAGTATCATTTGAAAGAGGTATAGACTGCAATTGTTTTGCAAAATTATCTCCAAACATAATTTCTACAATCTCAATTGCGGCTGGCAAAATAAGCTCTTCACTAAGTGGTGTGGGGCTTTTTTACATCTGCCTATTTTATACGAAATTTTGTAGGAGGCAATTAAAGCTTTTTCATTCACAGACAAAGTTTTTTTAAACAATGATGTTTGCCTTTCATATGATTTTAATTTTAATTCGAAGAATTCTCTGGGTTTGTTTACGTACTCACTCTGAAGCGTTTCCAAATGTAGTTTAAATTTATTAGGTTTATGCTGTCTGTGCCCAACATTTTTGATGACACACAGGGGCCTTTCTTATTCATTTACTTCAGTACTAGTGAACCCAAAATTTAAGTTTTCTTGAGAATATTTTCTTGATTTTAGTTTCGGAACCACGCTCGTCTGTGTACTTGTTGATGCTTGTCTATCGTCTAATGCTCGCTTACGCCGCTTAAAAATTTATCCATGATTCTGCATAAGTCTGCTGCCATGAATATTTAATACGGTGAATTGCAATAACATGAAAATATATAAAACATACATAATTATAATAGATTCAATAGTGATAGAAAGATCGACTCGAATGAGATTGTCTGGAATTGAAATTGGCGTCATAGAACTTTCTCCTTCTCCCAGTGAGAAAACATTTGTTCACATCTGCGCACGCTCCTAACTTAACTTTTAAGCTGACCAGACAAATTCCAGACAAATCGAAACTTCTCCCGAAACTGTGAGAATGCTTGACATGGCGGGACGCAAGAGCATTAAAAATGCATAGAATTCTTGTTTTTTCAATGCTGAGGATCGGTGTTGCAAAATATCAATAGATTTCCGTATTCTTGGTAATTTGTAAAGTTTAAAATTAAGATTGTAGTGTAGGTTTAGCACCAAAATACTCAAAATACATTATTATTGTATATATTTTATTGCATGCGGTGGGGAGGGGGGCGCGATAAAAAATAATGACTGAAAATTGGGCCGTTAATGCTAAAAGGTTGAGAAACACTGCCTTACATATATGTTTTGGTGTGAATTTCGAAAATCGTACAAGAATATACTGCTTTCGATTATCTTCAAATAATACGACGGTTAGCTGTTAATCGCTGAACTTGTGGTAATGTCTGTAATTATTTATTAACTAAAGTCATGATTAAATTTCATTTTATTGAGGCCATATTTTGAAACTGCTTTAAAACAATTATACATGAATTTTAAGAAATACATAGAAAAGGGTTTCTATGTGCATTATGAAGTACAAACTCAATGTTAAGAATTGTTTCTGTTATCTTGCAGCATTTTAATTATTTTTAACATGAGTTGCTTTGCCCAACTGGCAAAAGCTAAAGATCCACATATAAAAGGTGTCGCCTTTCTGGTACCTAGAATTAATTGTCGCCACATTACTGACTCTAAAGCGTAATTACTCAAGAAATTGAATCATTAAGACTATATATCTTAGGTTGAAGGGGCGTGAAACTTACCCATGTCCTTTTTCAACCCTCCCCCGAGCAGTTTAATGATTTGGAAATATGTAGGGAGTTTCAAGAATGTGCAAATTACCGGTGTCCGTTAAAGGCTCGAATGACTTGTCTACTAAATAATAGAAATGCGCATTCTTTTTTGTTCCTGGCATGGCGGTCATTAAGTTGACTCATATTCCATTGCCAGCATTATATAATTTAAGAACAATAATTTGCAAAATTCTTATTCATTTATATCAGTTTTCATTGTAATAACAACTCGTTTGGAAGCATTACTAGGGCAATTTTACGGTAGACCTCGTAATCACAATCCTCCACTACCTCCCAACGAATTTGCCCTGCACCAGACGCTTAATCTGAGATTTTTCGATGAAATCCCGAATCTAGAAACCTCTTCTCCATACCAGGCACTACTTAATTTCTAAAAGAAATAGAATAGACGATACTTAGGCTGATTAAAATTCGTTCAACTTAGAAGAATAGATATATACAAGGAGAGCATATAAGGAAAAGAAAAAAAAATTAAAAAATGAATTGATTTCATGGACGAACATATCCACCGGTAAATTTAGCAAAATTCCCCCCTTTGTTAAAAATAAAATATTTGAACACCTTCAGAGCACAGTCTACCCCCGTTTTTTCTTCTTCTTAAATTTAGTATCTTTTAAAAACTCACGCTTACGGTTCATTATCTATTTATTTTTTTTGACTATGTGAAAGATCCTTTTTTAATGCCAGATTTACAGAGCGTTAAAGTTACAAAGCATGAAACTCAATCCTTAGGACTTTACCTATTAAACTCAGAAAAAGTTTACATTTCCAACAAACATTTTTTAAACTATTGATTTCCTACTTTCTTGACTAATGTTTACTTCAAAATGCCTATAAAAAGAGAATTACAGTTCTCTCATGTGTCATAAGAGGGATTATTTGTATGATTCTAGGTTAGGCCAAATCAAATATCAGAAGTACTTCTTCTTCTTGTATATAGCCGACCACCCGCCACCACTGAACGTAGCAGTAGACTGCTGAATAAGTATTATCCAACATTACATGGACAGATCAGTCAACTATCATTCCTTTTGGGGCAGAAAATAGGAACCTTTCTCCCCATCTACACGCTCTCAAATAGTTGGAATGAAACTGTTCGTCTTCGACATCATATCCTTCAGGGTTTTGAGATGACCTGGTACCATCAGAACTGTACTTAAATCGTTATTTACAATCTTCAGGTCCTTCCTTCACTCTGAGATCTCCATACATTCCTTTAAATGGTGGTAAACAGTACCCGTTTCTCGATAAATGCATTTATTTTCCTGCGTTCTTCCAATTCTTTGGAAATAGGCAGGTAATCTCCCATGTTCAGATAATATTTGGATTATAAGTGGATGGTATCTTCCGAATGAACTACCTGAGTGTACATCCATCTCACTAAATTTCCACTCCATTTCACTCTGAGGCAGAACAGCTGAGCAGTGGTCATATTTAATCCCGAACACATGGCAGATCTCTATTAGACAAATACCTCCCACCACAATAGCCGAGTCTAAACCCCGCCATTAATTCACTGAAGTTCCTTTTACGGACAGATTAAAGAAAGCTTACTCGTAATGTGGTGGGTATTTGGACTACGGCACTGAGCATTTATCTGATGAGAGAATTGGAATTTCTACATGTACAACATCTGAGTTTGCCAAAGTTTTCTTTATTGTATACACGCACAGACACACACTTGTATGTCATGATATTTTAAACTCTTAATTAAATCCAAATTAATTTTCAAAGCTTTATCTTAATTTAGCCCCATAGTTAATTTCCTTCTAAAATATTATCTTATTTTTTCATCCGATTGCACGTTATCTAATTAATCAATTCTTGAGAAGATTGATAAAATTGTTCAGTCGATGGTTTAAACCTTGTGAGTAAAAACATAAAAAACTGCTGACTTAATCAATTGTTTTAAAAAAGAACCCTGCATTTTTCTTTACTTATGATTGACGTGACAGGAATCCATATCCAAACGTTAATAGTATAGTAGCACTGTAAATAAATATTTTCCTTGTCAAAATATGATATATAAGACCAGGGATAATTAATTTCTGCCTCTTGCCACTCCAGTTCTTGTCTCGCCCTGTGGTGGATGTGCTTGTCTGCTGACGTAGTCCTTTTCAAAACAGCAATAATTAATATCAGTTTACTTTCCTTTATCACCCATCCTTACATTTATTGTTTTAACTCTTATGAAATTAGAAAAGGAAATGGTACAACTGAAGACTTTTTTCCCGCGTATCTCTGCAAACGAATGCCCTTTTCGGTTTGCTGACAATAATTTTCGGATGCAGCTGAAAAACACTTCCTACCACAAGAAAAGCCAGCTACCCACGTGAGAAGATTTCATTTAAATGTAAAACTATTCGTTAATTGTACGAATAATTAGTAAAATATAATCGCGAATATGCAAACAGTGCGCATTGGTTTTCCTTTTCATATTCTCAACATATGTAACTATAGTTTTCTGGAAGTTAGTCATGTATTTCACATCCATTTTTTTATCTCGCAAATGATGACCCTATTTTTCCATCTTTGAAATAAACTAATAAATTTGAGGTAGAATGTCTGAGGATGTGAGAGGGAAAATTATGCTCAAGCAATATTTTGTCAGAGTTCCCATTTTCAAATTATGAGCTCTTTTTGAGTTACTTAGTTGCAATTCGTCACTAAGTTTCCACTGAATTGTGCATCATTTTTTATTTATCTTGATTTGTTTCATATTTACAATTCACTTTCTGCTTTTCTCATTCATTTCCTACAGTGCCAGAGTTTTGAAATTTTGTAAGCCGTTAAGGCCCTTATTTTAATATTTTCAGGATTTAATTGTCAATTAATCGTTAATTTAAAATTCTTCTATGTACAGTTGAAATCATATGGTACTGAATTAGAGAAATAATTTAAATAGTCAACCTCCGATCCGTCAAACTAACATTCCTTTCGGGGTAGTCAATAGCTGTCTTTCTCCCCACCTGCACACTCTCAAACAGTTATGAAACTATACATCTTTAACTTAATATCCTTCAGGGTTTTGAGATGACCTGGTACCATCAGTACTGCACTCCAATCGTTATTTACGATCTTTAGGTCTTTCCTTAACTCTGAGACCACAGCATATTCCATTAAATAGTGGCAAACCGGACCCATTTCTCCACAAATGCCATATCAGAAGTAATGGGAAACTTTAAACGATCCGTGACCTAAGAAAGACTGGGAAAGACGTTGTGATAAAAAATAGCTATAATTTGAAATATATATACAAAGGTTAAAATTCTTATTCAAAACAAATGCAATCTCAAGTAATGCCTTGAAAAAAAGAAAAAAAAAAGAAAAATATTTATTAACTGATTTTTATTAATTTCTACTTCGCGAATTATTCCGTTTTCATTTTAATATGCCGTGGTTATTACACAATATGCACCATCAGTATAAAAATAAAAATATGAATTTGCTTATTTAAGATTTCATCTACTTTCATTTTATTTAAATGTGTATCACTTTAGAGGGGAAAAGTCCTCTCAGTAAAACTTTCTGTAAATAGGATTAAATTTTCTATTATCCATAATGTCTCATCACGATTCTACCTTTTCTTTTCATTATCAAGTAACGTGCACTATTCAATAATAGTTACTCTTACTAAATTGATGGAAACTTTTGAATCCTAATTTGATGCCTTGATTTATTAGATTCATTCATCTGTTATATATTACTTATAATAACTTAGGGATTCCTAAAACTGTATCAATTCGAAGCTGTTCTCTCAAATAAAGAC
Organism: Argiope trifasciata; assembly: GCA_026543055.1. NCBI lineage: Eukaryota > Metazoa > Arthropoda > Arachnida > Araneae > Araneidae > Argiope > Argiope trifasciata. Next base: position 1,803,889 of record JAPMOQ010026581.1, on the reverse strand, counting down.
TCAAAAATGGAAGTAAATTGAGTAAAACAGCAACATCTTTGGAACGGATCTTTAGAAATTAAAAAACTTTAGATTCTTGGTTTAGTTATTTGTACATCCATTAGATCAAAACAAATTCCTAATTAACGAATGTTAATTTTTAATGTTATTCATCTCGGGAAATAATGATTTCGCAGGTATAGATAAAAATATGCTTAAAATAGCACGGACCAGCTTCCTCAAACAGTTAAAAGTTCGAATCGAATTCCATGTTTCCGATAGATCGTTTATGGCATTTTTATTTATCCATTTCTACTTTCTCCTTGCTTCAATACATTTTTGAATCAGTCTGGAAATCAATCTGCTCTATTTCAAATTCTATAATTTCCTACCAATCAAATTGGGTCAAGCCCAGTTTATGAAATGAAGTCATAAGCAAACCGTAAAATGGAAACCGTTTTGATTGGCTGCGTCCCAAAATATTGTGTCGCGGGCCATCAATGGCATGTTGACCACTGGTTCGCCATTCCTGCTTTAGAATTACCCAGGTAATACAGTCTGTTGCACTATATTGTACAATATGGTGGGAGATTCTATGATATTAAATAATATTTAACAATATTAAACATTATTGTGAATATTGATCATTGTAATTCAATATTGCGCATACAATAGTGAGCTACTAGGGTAACGGAGTAACGGAGAATACTAAACATTAATTCCAAACATTAATTAAACCATTCCAAACATTAATACGTGGTCATGATCCTATTGGAACAGAATAACATTTTCGAGCTGATATCAGGTTATATCGGCAGTCATCAGAAGCTCGCCAATATTAAATTGTCAATGGATTTCATGCATATCTTTGTCAAACATTCATATATATCTGCCCAAACTGTGTCCACCTTTTGTCAGTTTAATCGAGTGTTTCTGCTCAAGTAAAATATCCAAGAGCTGACTGAGAAGCCATCAGAGGAGAGGAGAGTGCTTCCCTTCTGATTTGTCGGGAAGGTTCCATAAACGCTTGTCTCGAAATCCCCTGTCGCAATCCCCTTTCGATGGGAGGCCGGCCACTGGGCCCCAAATCGCCCCGGAATTTCAAAAGAGATCAACATGCTGCATTTCACAGTGCCTGGTCAGGAGAGGGGACTGTCTACAAATTGCTCATTTATGCACTGAAAGTGAAAAGGCTATTTTCGTTGCAAGCTCGATTTTAAATAAAAGTAAAAATCAAAACAACGATCACAGTTTTCAGGTTAACATGCGAGAACATTATTTTTTAAATCATTACTTGTCATTCATGCATCAGCAAGCCAGAATTGAGATCCTAATCAGAGACCGACTCAGTACCCCCAGAGGTTATGGGAACTTGGAGGATTTGCAGTCACGACCTATTGAATGTGCCCCAACTGCTATGAGCCAAAACGGCGGTCTTTGGCATAGACGAGGACAGAACTTGCTACCTTTCGGTTACGAGACTGACGCTCTGCCAACCAAGCTACCGTCGCCTCTAAGATAACAGCATTGTAAGTGCGAGTGGATCCCTATTTCTTCTGCAAACCAATCCGCAGCCGGTTAGATCCAAACTATCGCTGCACAACTAAGCAAGAATAAACCCAAGCTTTCAATGCCATGTTTACAACTAATACCATTAAGCCTTCTCATTGCTGTTCAAATTCTTTTTAACAAGCAATACTTTTAGCCCAAATGAAATTTATTGCTTTCCAGTTATGATAAACCAACAGTAAAACGTCGCAGTTATGAGAAACCAACAGCAAATTGTCGCACTTCGATTGTTTGTAAATCTCAGAGGTCTGTTATCTTACATCTTCGACACTTTTATTGCCTGAGCAACAGTTGGAACTGCCTCGCTGAATCGAAGCGGCACATGTTGTGGACAGCCCCCGCTTACCGTCGACCCCACCTTCATAACGGCAAGGTCGTTAGCTGCGGCCTTTGCCTTGGGAAATCCCAGGTCGTTTGCTCCCGAGGATGGTGCATGTGAATGACATACTTTCGCTCTCTTTCCACGTGACAGCTCGTTCGGAAGAAGAACACCCCTCTCCCCGACCCACCCCGTTTTTCGTCGTTTGTTTTTTTCCAAGTTAATGCAACGACCCGAATCAAGCGGGCTCTCAGATATGACTTATTGGCGCTCTATTTTTTTCTCAAACAAAACCGTTTCGTTAAGGTTTTACTTCTACTACCCGTGGTAGCACAGCCTGTTGCACTATATTGTACTATTTCAAAAATAGGTATTTACACTTTAAAAAAAATTTAGATTGGGGGGGGGATTTTTAAAAAATGGATTACAATCTTATTTTAAGGAGTATTTTGAATTTAAAGAATTGTACGAATTTTAATTTGTGCCAATAACTATTTCTTGCTGATTCATCTTGGCCCACTCTCTATTTATAGACTCACTCTTTTCGGAAAATTTATTTATTTTGTACTACCAGCGCGTTGCTGCAACCGAAAAAATAATATTAAATGCAATCAGTCAATCATTTGGCAATGTTTTATCGAAATAGGATGAACGGTACGACAGGATATAAAATACGAACGAACAAATATTCATTTTATGCATTAGATTTGGGTATTCTTTTAAAATTGTAAATTTTTGTGCTTTTTCAGAATGGTGATGAAAGAAACTATTTATGGTGTCTCGTGATTCGCTTAGTATACTTTCAGAATTTGCCAGTTTAATTTTAGAAATTTGGAATTAAAATATTTTCTTTTAAATTTGATTAAACATAGAAAGCATATTTATAACATAAAATCGTCAATATAGTCGAAAAGATAATTTTTTGAAAATTTAGATAGTGTAAAATTATTTGTACTATATTTTTGGAAGTTACTGCGAAAAACGCTAACATTTAATTAAATTATAAAACCCACCAGAATTGGTTTTCCCAAAAATTTCCTTCTTAATCTGTAATAAAGCTGTTATCTATGTGAATGAGTTGCATGACTATTGTGTTCAATAGCTATACAATATTAGCCTTTCACTTGGATTTTGCATTTCTATTGAATCTATTGTGTCTCCTCGGCGAGTGATTTGGAGATGAATCCTTGGCAAATAGATGAGGTTGAGATCTGAATTTTAATTTTTAATTTTGGATAATTCTACTAACGCACCAAGTGTCCCGTAGATGTAAGCAAAAAGCTGACCATCGCAATCTGATGCACGGTTTAGGAAGGCATGAGAGACATACAGACAAACATTCATTTTTATTATTTATCTTATACTATAATACGAGGAATGGTTGCCAAGTCGAAAATCGCCCCAGAATTAATAAACTCCGGTAAACTTGGGGGTCTGGGGTTTTTGGCCACGAGGAATCGATTGGCGCCAGTTTTGAAGCGCTACGGTCGAGCAGTTCGGAGTTACAGATAAAATATTTTCAAACTTTATTAGTTCGCCATAATGGCTAATAGGTTTCAAGCGGTAACGTGCTGCCATCTATAGCCAATATGGCGAACTAATAAAGTTTCCAGAAGATGATCCGGAACTCAAGGAACTGATCTCGAAATGGATGATCCATAACCCGTGTGGTGATATGAACCCAAGCGCTCCATGCATGGTCAGCAAACATGGAAGAGACCAGTGCAGATGGGGATTTCCAATGGAACATCAAGACATGACATCGCTGGTGGACGATGAAAAGCCGAGGTTTAACCGGTTATCTTTTCACCAATGGTTTCACAAATTTTCTTATGGCATGTATTGTTTTGATAAATCACAATTGAAAATTAAAATCTTCGAGTTAGCTTCGATACCTGTTTTCTCCGAGTGGAGCTCGGTCACCCGCTGGTATAGATAAAGTTAATTATGCTACAGAATTAAAATTAATTTTATGAGATAAAGAAAATTAATATAATTGTGTACTCGAGCTTATTTTACTCGCACAATGATGCGATTCTTCCCCTCTCCCTCTTTTTTACCGGTTTCCTCTTTTCGTTATTTGAATTGTGATGACGTGAAATGGAGTCTGCTGAATCTACATTCTAGATAACTTATGATATAATTTAACATCTTTTTTCTACCAAAAGTATTTTTAAAAAGTAAAATAAAGATTCGTTTCTAAATTTCCGAAATGTATGCTTTGAAAACAAATCCAAACTGTGCAATGATATCATTTACCAAAGAGACACAGAAATATTTCAGAAAATTACTCTTTTTTTTTACTTCATTAGCCTTGAGAGCAACATATTAACAAACAAATATATAACAAACTACATTTAATCCATAGTGCCATTAACTCTAAAGGAGGAAAAAGCCTCCGTATTTATGGCCAAGAAATTACAAAGGGAGGAAATATATTTCACATCTCTTCTCAGTCGCATTATCTGGCCGATTAATCAGCAAGAGCTGCCTCGGATTTTTTTAAACCCCCCAAAAACCTCACTAATGAGCTAAAAAGATATAAAAAGAAAATTGATTCACTACGAGTGATAAAATTCCAAGGTTCTGCAGGAATGGTGCACTCGAATAGATTAAAACGATAAAATTAAACCTCTCTAACGAATAAAAATAAGCAAAACTTTTTTTTCCCAAGAGGCAGTATAAATGTGTCAGATTTCTTTCAGTAAATGATTATTCGTAAATACTTTTATTACTGAAATGTGACAGAAATAGACATTTTTATGTGCATTCAGCGCTTCTAGCATTCAAGAAATGAATGGCATAAGAACTTAATTCAGTTTTAGGCTATAATAAATATCTTGCCTTATTCCTTCAAGGCTTTATAATGTCGATGCCAACATTTTTTTTTAAAAGAAAATTTATTCAGAGATCAAAATTTAGAAATAAAATAAATAAACATATTACGAAGAAATCAATGTTAAATTATCATCTTTATGCATTTAATTAAGTAACTGAATATAAAATGTACAACAAATTTAAATGGAAAAAATAATAAAAGTGCAGAGGGCATATGTTAATAACAGTATATGGATTGACATTCAAATCAGATACGATCTTTCAACCGAACCCGTTTCTTATCGAACCCGTTTTTTTTGCTACGTCTTCAACATTACAAGACTTGGTGGATGAAAACTATAACCCAAGCATTTTTAAATTCTTGAGAGCTGTCGGCCTTCTTACTTGTATATAAACCTTTTATTATTCTGTCTCAGTTAAACTTTTCTTTTCGCCATTTCTTCTGTTACTCATGTTTAATTTTTAAGATGTTAAAATTACTTTAACATCATTTTTTGGATTTTTTTCATTACATACCTGGGATAGTTTCATAAATAGTTGTTTTTAAAAATAATTTTATACTTTTGCCATGTGATTGGCGCAGTATGGCCATATTATGGCTCTTGCGCTAAAAACAACACCGCACAAAATTCAGACTCAAACGATCTTTCAAGCACCTTGAAAAAATAAACTACTGACTTAACAAGTGTTAATAAAATTGCTACTGAATTGGATCGCCAGTTAATTTTGACGATTATTGTGTGACTATAATTGTGACCAGTTAATTGTGTATGTTTTAACTGTGAGTATTGATTAAAAGAAAACAATTTGAATCAAAAACTAAACCAAACGAAATTCAACAGGTCATTGAAAACTTAATTACTTGGAGAATCGTTTTCAGAAATAAATCGAGCTGTATGGAAAATTTTTAATTTTAATTTATGAATGAAACTAGGATAATCTCTAGAAACAGTTCTAATTTTTTCTCTAGCAGTTTGATATTATGGATAAATTCTGAAATGCTGTTAACATTTTTTCCTCAGTCCTTGAACCGCTTTCTTTTCTTTATATCATGCTCCTCTTAGTAAACAGTTTTTTTTTGTAAAAATTGTTTGTTTCAAGATCATTATAACAGCCCCTAACCCCTATTTTGATGGAATTTTTTGTTTGGTGTTCATTTTGAGTTCCGTCTGTTAGATACATTTATTTTATCTTCTTATCGTTCTACATCGCTCTATTTTATTTTAATTCTATATTTGTAAATATATTGCTCATATTATTATTCCAAGTTATAATAAAAGTTTCGCGGGTTATAGTAAGAATATTTTACATAATGTTATTAAACATGGGACCCAGGACAACCAAAACACGGGGAAGCCGCGCTACCCCCTATGACAGGACATCTGCTTTCCCTTTCTTGTTATATGATATGATTATGTGAATCAATTCAATTTTTTCTGTGGTAGCATTTCATCCCTTCGCCATGCTGATAGGAGCATCTTCTTAGATTCGTTTCTTGCGCCACTTCTCAGCCGATTAGCTTTTCTGTTCTTCATATAAGAATTGTACGACAAAAAATTCAATAAATATATTTTCCTTTCTACTTTTTATTATTTATAATACCTTTCAACTGTTAGCAACATCAAGCTTTCTATCATTTAAATTGTTCATGCGGCTTTCTATCACCATAAATCAATGGTGTCCATTAAATTATGATGCACAATACTCTCGGGCACATTTTGCACACATTGGGATATTGTTTTGCTAAAAATATTTTGAATCATTTTTGTCAAATGAACGAATCACGAGTGTAATGATTCTCTCATATCCACTTAACTTATTAAATTACTTGAGAATTTGAGAATAAGTCAGGAAAGAGAGAGGCAGCATTTCGAATGAGTCAGCTGTGAAAAAGGGGGCCAGTGGAAATGGCATCGGGCCATCTTCCGGAGAAATCGGCTATTAATACGGGCGCACTTTCAACTCATCAGGACGGGCACTTAACACGGCATTCCTGACATCTGCTGGCGGATGCTTATTGCTTGAAGTTTATTCATGCTTGGAGTAAGAGAAGGAAAGGAAAAAAAAATGGGACAGGACGTATTTAACAAGACGGCAACGCAATCCAGTAGAAGAAGAATATTTTCAAGCAAAAAATAAAAATGTCTATGAATTATTTAAGCGTTCAAACTACCTGAGTTATTTCGCACATTTAAATAATCACGTGAATGTTAGAATGACAGAATACAAATTATCTTCCCTTTTGTGCCAGAAAGGGAAGAGAACTCGTATAATATATATGTTAAGAAAAAAAAGAAAATAGAAATTTGTATATATATATATACAATCATAAAATTATTAAAACAATCAAAACCCATTTCTTGATCAACAAAAATTAAAACGAAACCAACTAATTGATTCGGCTGTCTTATTTTGTTAATTAATATTTTATATATATATATATATATATTGGGTTGTTCGGAAAGTCATTTCGTTTTTTTTGGGGGAACATGAAAGACAGTTTTCGTATAATGAATAAATATTTTATTAAATTATATATTGGCCATTCTGGTCCAACACCTTTTGCCATCTTTCTGGCAGTAACATAATTCCCCTCTCATAAAAGTTTTGGTCCTTGCTGGCAAAAAACTGGTTCAGGTGGTTTTTGACATCTTCATTTGAGGTAAAGGTTTTGCCATCCAAAAAATTTTGCAGGGACCGGAACAAATAGTAGTCGGAAGGCGCCAGATCTGGAGAATATGGTGGATGTTGCAGTACGTCCCATTCAAGCTGTAAAAGTTTTTGGCGAGTGACCAAACTTGTGTGAGGCCTCGCATTATCATGGTGGAACACTACACCCTTCCTGTTGATTAATTCGGGCCTCTTCTCTTTAAGTGAATCATTCAATTTGTCCAGCTGATGACAATAGACTTCTGAATTAATCGTTGTATTGTCCGGCAAAAGCTAAAAAAAAAAACGATTCCTTTGACATCCCACCAAACGGAGAGCATCACCTTTTTTTGGTGAATGTTGGTTTTTGACACGCTTTGAGCCGGTTCATCTTTTCTGCTCCATGACCTCTTGTGTTTAACATTGTTGTATACAACCCATTTTTCGTCCGCAGTAATAATCCGCTTCAAAAATGGATCATTTTCTTGATGTTTGAGGAGCGAATCACACGCGTCAACGTGACGACACAAATTTCGCTCCGTAAGGACATGGGGCACCCACACATCGAGCTTCGAGGTTAAGCCCATGCCTTTCAAATGGCCATAAACAGTCGAATTCGACAAATTTTATCTCTCACTGATCTCTCGTGTGGTTATTCGCCGATTTGCATCAACTAATGCCTTTATCGCATCTTTGTCAGCTTCGACCGGCCTTCCAGACCGTGGTGCATCTTCGACATCAAAATTGCCGGATCGAAATTTTGCAAACCAGTTCTGGCACTGGCGTACTGTTAACACGCCTTCTCCATACACATCCGTCAATTTTTTTCTCGCTTGGACAGCATTTTTAC
>JAPMOQ010026581.1:1775643-1795285 GCA_026543055.1 Argiope trifasciata | reverse complement strand
ATCAAAAGACACAAATAATAATAAAAATTAAAATGTTTATGCGGAATGGAATGCTTCCATGCTTCCTTTTTAATTTTTCTGCCCCTTATGGAAAATAAAAATAGTAAAGAAGCTAGAACTCCCGTTGTAACTGCAATTTCATACTGTAACCAGAAAAATTTGCATAAAGCATGGTTAGAAGCCATGTTCTGGGTATAAAAGAAGTTAAAAGGTGGGGAATGTCATTCTTATTAGTGATGGCTGTCACGCTGCCAGAACGCGCTTTGCTTGTGAAGTTGTTTTACGAGAATAAAGGAAATGCTCCAGCAGCACTTCGAGAGTTTCGCCGACTTAAGGATTTGCGTAAGGGACCATTGCTTCCACAAGCTCTCAGGAGAATGATCGCTCGATTCGAGGAAACTGGACATCTTGGAGTTCAGCCTGGTCGAGGACGCAAACCGGTTCGTTCAGATGTCGTTGAAGATGTTGCCACCGGTATTGTTGAACAGTCAATGGATAATGTTTTAGGCTGCAGTAGTGCACGTGCAGTGTCACGACACTTGGGTGTTCCCTATAGCACAGTGTGGAACGTACTCAGAAAAATGGTGCATTGTTTCCCGTACAAAATCCGCCCTAATCAACAATTGCTGGCCACAGACAGGGAGATGCGACTGACCTTTGCATTGACATTTCTTGCTAGAGTTGAAGTGGATGCATCGTGGCCGTGGCAGATTCTGTGGAGCGATGAGGCCCATTTCCACCTCAGTGGAACAGTGAACACCCATAACTGTCGCATATGGGACACGACAAACCCCCGTACCTTCCAAGAGATTCCACTCCACTCACCGAAAGTTACAGTCTGGTGTGGATTCACAGCCACATTCATCCTTGGACCGTTCTTTTTCGAAGAGGTTACTTCCAATGGCCTTGAGACATGTACCGTGACGGCCAACAGGTACAAAAGGATGCTCGAAACATTTGTTGTACCCCATTTGCAGCAGCGCCAATGCCTTGACACCATTACTTTTATGCAAGATGGAGCACCTCCACACATTGGACTCCCTGTGCAACAGTTTCTTCGCCAACATTTCACCACTGACAGAATAATCAGTCGCGCGTTTCCGACAACTTGGCCATCTCGTTCACCGGATCTTAATCCGTGTGATTTTTGGCTTTGGGGACACTTAAAAAACCTTGTTTATCGAGAACGTCTGATAACCTTGGCAGATTTGAAAGAGAGTATCAGTCTGCATGTGAGAAGCATCTCAGATGACCAGTTACGATCCGCAGTTGAACAAGCTGTCCACAGACTTCACATTTTACATCTTCAGGAAGGGAACCATATTGAGCAGCATTCCCTGTATCGATAACGTCCTTGTTTCATGTATGCTTAGTACTTTCAAATAAAATGTGTTTAAAACGTGTTTTTGTGTCTTTTCAGCATACGTCCAGTGGTACAGCGCCACCTATCGGTGATTTCTGGAACTAAATTTTTTTTTTCGTGAAATCCGTTTCCCCATTTTTTGAATAGTATGTCCACAAATTTTCAAGCCTTTACACTGAGTAGTTCGATATCCAGGGAGGTCAGAGTAGGGGTGTTTTATTTCTGGCCACCCGGTATATATATATATATATAGTTGTAGTTTTGATTCGGTTGTGTTCCTTTCTGCTTGGTTTATTTTGCTAATTAATTTAGATTCATTTGCATTTTAGTTGTAGCTGAATTTGCATTCACTAAATACAATGATTGGTTTCTTAAAATTTTAAATTTTAAACTTGTTCGAATCCGAATGAATTTTTAGTTTCGATTCCCATTTTTAGTTTCGTTTACATAATTATATTCATTTAGATTTGTTTCATAAATAGGTTTTATTTCATGCTTTTCATTTTTGTGAACTTATTGTTGTTTAATTCCGAATTAAATTTTAATTTCGATTTCAACCTAATTAGTTTCGATTTAGTTTTTGTTGACTTTGGAAATGGGTTTTAATTATTTTAATACTTTTATGGTTATATATATATATATACTTTAGTATATGTAACTTTAGAGGGCACATCGCAACAGTTCTTTTCAAATCTGAATTTTTGTGCAATAATTAGCTTTCTTCAATTTCCAAAACAGATTTTAATTTGATTTCCGTTATCGTATAAGCAATGTTTAAGTATGGAATATTATGGTGAGCAGAAATAACCTTTATTTTCGGATTTCCTTTGTGAAAATCGATTTCAGAACTCTGGTATAAAACCCATATTATTGAATTTTGAATTAATCAACCAAGAACAGAAAAAAAAAGATGGGGTGGGGGAAACATGACATTTTGTTTGGTATATTGATTTATAAACAAATTTGAAAACATATAAAAATAACCTAAGAATGTTGTTATGAAACTGAAGTCATTTAAAATTGTTTTAAATAAATTCAATTACATACATGATTAAATATGGATTTTTTATTTTTATTTTCTTTATATACATTATCGTGTATTTTTGTGTTTCATTTTGTATATAAGTGGTGTAAGCTTTTGTTTCTCGAATTATTGCATTTGGGTATATATTTCCCCAACTACAAAGAGCCATTAAAAAGGGTGAAAATGAATGAAAGACTCGGGCTTTTGTGACTATTAGTAATGTAAAGTTTGAAAAATTTAATATGTACACAACTCATCATTGTGGGAAGGTCTCAGTTAGTAAAATGCATTTATTCATCAGTACATTCATCTATTAAGATACAAAGTTTTTACATTTCTTAGTAAATTTGCAAATACATGCTTATTCTTAAATTTAGAAGAACTACTTATAAGTTTAGATGAAGACATTATTAAGAATCGCTAATTCATTCAATAAGGAAAAACCATCATAAATATTTATTTAATAGCATATCATCCAATAGTAATGACTTAGAAAAAAACACGTATGATGGTATTCATTTTCATTCGTCTGCAGTTTGACTGTATAAAGAAGAGAAGAAAAACTTGACCAACAAAACGTTTCAGATATATCAGAAAAATACTCAACAGCATTTGCCTTGTTGGAAATCTGCTACTGGCTTCAAACAGTGGCCAGTATAATGGAAGATAATTTTGATAATGAAAGTAAATGCTGGAAGACAATTTTGATAAGAGTGTTTTCATGTTACCTGCATTATTACGCATCTGAAAAAGAGAAGTTTATTTACATGTCTGGTCAGGCATTGACTTCAAGAGCTGGGAGGAAAGCAGTTGTAAACTATATCGAACATGCAACCTTATCAATGGCGTTCACTATCGCCGTCTATCACTTCAGTATGATAGGTCTGATCGCGGGGCCGACATATAATTAAATATATCTTACGTTCCTTCAGCGAAGCTACAGTCAACTTTTTTATTGAAAATCACTACTGACGAGATAAAATTGCTATGTATAGGAAATGAGCCATAGTCTTAGGGAAAGTGGGCTCAAAAGCAAATAAAGGAATAATAAATTCAACGGGGTGAAAAACAACTATCCCGTAGTATTACTGGTTAACTCTGAGATATTTCAACCTCAATGTGTAGTGCGCAGGTTTAAAATGAGTAAGAAAAAGTCAACAGTGAATTCAGCTTCTTTTATGTATGGAATTTAAGGGGGACGCGGTCTCCTGGTTGATAGAGCGTCCTTCTCGCAACCGAATGGGCGCGAGTTCTGTCCTCGTCTTGGCCAAAGACCGCCGTGTTGGCTCATGGCAGTGGGGGCACTTTCAATATGCAAAGTCCTCCAAGTTCCCATACTTCTGGGGATACTGAATCCGGGATGAGTCGGTCTCCGATTGAGATCTCAATTCTGACTTGAGGATGGAGGAATGAGTTTGACGGCCCCTCCAAAAGGGCCCCTGCAAAAGTCGTCCTTTCACCTGAACGGTGCTCGTTCACAACGAGAGGCGCACACCTCTGTCTTCATTCGAAAGAGCAGCGCTCATTTGGGCTTGGTATGAGCAAGTGGCATTAGAACCATCCACCATCAGGTCTGATCACATATGTCATCACAAAAGCTGCTTATATCGGTTCCAAATATTTGCCTTTAAATGTATGCCCGATGATTTATTATTACCTTCTAGAACTTAATGCTCGCCTCAGACTCACATTGATATGAATTCCGGATAAATCGTCGTGACTCATTCATCACAGACCAGTTTTGAACTCCAGTTATCCAGAAGTGAGACGATAAATACAGCTGCCAGATACTCAGAAGTGTCCGATTGTGAAAATAATCAGCTGCGCATGAGTAGACAGAGTGAAGATTAAATAAACGTCATTCGAAGCTAATCACAGCGGAGCAGAAAAGGGCTGAAATGTTCCCTCAGAGGGACAGACAGACAGAGAGTTTTCTGCCTAATGAAGGGAGCAGAGAGATATGACCTTCCTAAGTCAATGTTTCCTGGGCCATTTGCCTTTATATCCATAGCCAGACAAACGAAGTGACGAGACTGTACATTATTTGGAAATAAAATAAAACATTTGTAACAAAGCGATGAATCCGAAGAAATAACGAAAGGCTTCCCATTCATTACGAGATTGAATTTTACTCCGAAATGATTTCGACGCTGAATTTCATAATAAAAATAATGTTAAGTAAATTTAACATGTCAGAATTAATCAACTATGAATATCAAATCAATTCAAATATCGTATAAATATTACATATTTAGGATTATTTATATATCAAAATAACCTGTATGAAAAAGTGGATGTTACGTGCCTCAAATATAGTTATATTTACACAAATTAATTTTTAATAACAATTTAAAAGTTAAAACGACAGAAAAAATCTCACTTTTTCTATTCATTGTTGATCAAAAAATTGTTACAAAAAAAACCCCTACATACTTTTATATTTTTATAAAACTATACTTTTTGTAACTTGATTGAGGTAAACAACATGAAGACTCATTTTAGGCGTCATTTCCAATTAGAATGGTGTGTCTGTACAAATTGAATTTAGGAAATATAAAAAAATATATACTAATTAGCTCATTAGATATTAATTCATTAATTAATAATTTTTGTAGTATGGTTTTTCCCCCAGAAATCAGTCTAAACATATATTAAGAACCTTCTGTAAAAAATGGATTTTTAAATTTAAAAAAATCTTTTAGTTTATACTTACACCTTCAATGGAATTTGTGATCACAAACAATGACAAACGTATTTCATTTTCATGAAAATATTTCAGTGACTTCATAATCTACGTCATAAATCGTATCTATTCGTAACTGGTTTGAACCTTTTCGACGCTTTTCGGATCAATATCCATTGAGCTTCTGTTGTCTTTGGAGAAAGAACTTTTTGTGCCTTTCACGCCAGGAGAAGAAAGTTTATGACCAGTGAAGACTGGCCGAGGTGATGTCACATCTTAGTTCGAAGAGGAAAAGGAAAAAAGAGAGAACAAGTTCCACAAATGACGCCTAACTGAGCTTTTAACCAATTCAAACACCAGTTCCAGGCTCCATTTTTATTCTATTCCCTCTTTTTTTTTATCTTTTTGTTCCGGAAAGCGTTCTGCCTTCGTTTTATAGGCGCCTTCTATTACAAAGACTTGGATTGGAAAAGTAACCGATAAAAGAACTCAGGATTCGTTCAATTTTTTGAAACAAAAGCCGTGTTGCTTTCTATTTTTATAGGCAATTGGCGAAGTTTTAAAAAAAGTTTTATGAGCAGTTCAATATTTTAATATGGGGTCTGGAAGAAAAATATGGAGAAAGCGTACCTGCTTTAACAAATGTCTCAGAAAGTATTGACTTTCAGAAAACAAATATTCTTTAGGACGCTATTTGTTTTCTTTTTTTTTTATCTACACATCTTTCCATAATGCGTTTTACTCGCAAAGGCTTTTTAATATTAAAAGAATGAATTGCAGTTTTAATTATCCATTTAATCAGCTTCCAAAGTTTTGAAAAAATTAACTTGCATTTAACTTCCTAATTAAATTTGCATTTTTCTCCAGCTTCCTTCCGAGTGCATTGCTGTAAAGAAATCTTTAAGTGTTACTGAAGAGAGAATTTCTAAACAATTCGTAAAAAGTACAAATAGAGAAATGCACACAGACTTTTTCAAAATGACCCTTATCATGCAAGAATACTGCCGTGGTGACTTGATTTTAGAGTTCCGATTTTCAGGCAGGGAAATCGTTGATTTGAGACGAATATATGCGTATACGTATGAAGATTACTCATTTCGCAGATGCTTTAGAAACTAGTTTTTTGAAAAATATTATTCTTGAGCACTTTAGCCGTTTAAAATACTTTTGCAGAAGTAGTTTGAAAATTCTTATTCTTGAGCACTTTAGTCATTGACAGAACTTTTGCAGTAGTAGTTGCAATTAGATAATACTCCTCCTCACCAGACTCCCCAGCTATAAAAGTTTAGAGCCCTCTTTGGTAAGTGTTTAGATCCCGACTTCGTAATTGGTGAGTTTTAGGTTCGAGATCCGATTCCACCGAAGAACCCTAGCGTAAGCGAAGTCCGTCGGGGACAAATGTCTCCTGCCGGTAGGACGTGGAAATATGGTAAAGCACTGGCCAGCCCAAGCGCCGTCCCTATAATCCGACTGCGGCTCAAAATGACGAGGTCAGTTCCAAAATATACTTAGTGTTGCTTTAAAAACAGGATGTTAATATAACTGAACTAAACTTTAATATGATGTTTGGCAATTTAATTCCTTGACAGGCACTATTCTTTGGTATGGGCCTGTTAGATTTCTTCTAATTTAAGCTTCTGTTGAGTTTTATTTATCTGATTGCTTCTATTTTTCAGACTATAATATGTCTCGTGTAGATGCAGCACATCTTCACCTTCAAATTTTAGAAACTTGTCTCGGGTTCGGCCAGTCTAATGCCACTTGGTCATACCAAACCCAAAAGAGCGCTGTTCTTTCGAATGAAGGCAGAGGTGTGCGCCTTTCGTTGTGAACGAGCACCGTAGAGGTGAAAGGACGTTTTTGTTCCAACACACACGACACAGCCTCTTTTAGGGGGTGGTTGAACTCATTCATCCATCCGCAAGTTGGAATTTAGATTCCAATCAGAGACCGACTCATCGCTGATTCAGAACTCCCAGAGGTTATGGGAACTTGGAGGACTTTGCTGTCACGACCTATCGAACGTGTCCCAACTGCCATGAGCCAACACGGCGGTCTTTGGCCGAGACGAGGACAGAGCTCGCTGCCTTTCGGTCTTGAAATCATAAGTCACAAGAAACTTGTCTTGAAGTCACAAGTAATTAGCCAGATGACGAATACGCAGATGTTGTTAGAAAAACGTAACTTTAATATATATATGTCAGCGATGATTATTTTGAATATTATCGGCAGTATTAAATTCTTCAAGTGTTTAATGCACTTCTATCAATGCATTGTTTGATCATTCTTCAAAATTTAATGAAAAGTCATGAATACATCATTATACAGATTCATAATGATTTAGCTTTTTTTAATAACCTATTGTGCTATGTGCTGAAAAAGATAAATCACACAAACAAGAGTCTGAGGTATAGAATTAGTTTTAGTTAATAATTTTGCATTTTATAACGTGAGGACATTTGGCAGAAACAAAAAATGAATCTCTATGCACTCATAGATGAATATAAGAAAAAAAGTTACGCACTGGCACTTGTATCGGGTTAGTATAAAAACTTTGGGTGTATACTATTGCATCAAAACTATTGGGTTAAGTAAGAATTACCACAAAGATAAAAGTGGCATGTCAGTTTTTTAAATTTCAATCTATTGAGATTGAAACCAAAAATAAAACCTTGTCTAAAATAAAAATTCACCTGTATTAGAGTATATGAGAAATGTTTGAGAACACCAATTACCTTTTCTAACTTACTGACTAAAGTTACCCTTTCCGCAGATAGTTCTATCATTTTACACAATAGCAATGGCAAAGAAAAAAAGTTGAATAACGAAATTCTTGTGTTCCTCCAAACTTCATATTTGTTCTAATAAGTATTGCTCTGAATAGAAATCAGAGAGCTAAAGTTTAAAATACGATTGTACTGAAAGAAAATTTTTAATATATCTATTATTTTTAAAAACAGATTGGAAATATTAGTTTGAATATAAAGTGGTTTTGGTGATGGAGCGCAAGATCCATCAGAATCCAATACTGCCTCCGAAAAAATTTCATTTACGATATTGAATTGTTAATATAGTATGGTACGGCGTACTTTTTCCTGAAGGCTTATTGCTTCCATTATATAGTTCATTGCTTTTATTAACAACAACAACAAGATATCATCTTATTAGATATCAAAAAGACTTTTTAGCGAGAAAGACATATAAAAAATATTCTACTACTTTTTAATGAAAATCGTTCCCGGCAATTTTCTTTTATTAATGTCGAAGTGGAAAAGAATTTTCTAATGTTATTTTTTCATTACAAGTTTTCAGACTACAAAATCCTGTTTTACAGTAAAAAATTAATAAGCACCGTTATTAAATCGTGTAATAGAGCATAAACGTTTAAAGTCACTAGTCTGAAAAAAAAAGTCACAGAATTCTTTAAAGTGAAAAATGGCTCCTGATCTTTAATAGCGTTTGCGCCAAGTAATCTTTGCATCACTTAATCAATTATGCTTAAAATACGTCGGATGCCAACGCTGAAGGGGAAAAAAATCGGAAAGTAATCTTGCAGATACTCCAGGACGGACTATTGTTATTTTTTAATCCATTATTAGTATTCCGGGCGACGTTCCCTGCAGGATTTGAATGCAGGTTCTTCACCCCCATCATAAAGGATGCAATTTAAAGGAGGTTTCTTTTTTTTTTTCAGTATAATCTAGGACGACGACAGTCCATCATTTTTTGTCCTCAAAACGTGGTTCCGCTGCAACTTTTTGGCATCAAAAGAACCCGAGCACAAAGATGGGAAAGAGGAGACAAATTAGGAAAGTTTCCAACCAGCAATCTGCAATCCCTTTGAAAGTTGCCTTTTTGCCCTTCAAAAGTGAAAGATGATAGTCTTCTTTGTTTTTAAGAAATAGAATGCATTACTCTAATCAAAGCACCATAAGTCTTTGCTTTGTTTGCAGATGGTTCCTTCCTCAAAATAAATAAATAAATAGTTAGAGCCCCTAGGTCGTTCGCTTTTTAGCCTTTCACTTCTGTTCAAGACTTGATCAGTTTCGATTGTGGGGGATTTTTTATAAACTTTCCATAAATTAATTCATACCTTAAGAGGATATGTTAATGTATCAAACTTCAGTAACCTGAATTCTATTTGTCCATTTGCTTTCAGAATAATGAAAAACCCGCTAGTAAATAGCTCCGAAATTAATCAACCGATTCTGATATGCTCAAGAAGACTTATTTTATTACAGGAACGTAACATATTTATTACAGTCTTTGTATAAATACTTTATAAGCAAGTTTCGTTTTAAAAAAATGAGAAATGACTTTTTCTTCCTTGTGAATTTTTAAATAATTGGAATGCATGATATCCGAATTATTTTTTCACGAGTTCTACAACAAGTAATCAATATAATTAGATTTTTTTCAGTTTTCAATTTTTTTCAATCAATTTGGATTTAATAAATAAATACAATATACTGAGTAATAATATGATATGATGATATAAAAATATTGTGTTATTTAAAAATGGATACATTTATACTTAATAACTTGGATAAATTATGTTATTTGGATAATTTATAGAAGTTATTTTCTATTTTGAAGTTATTTATTTGAAGAGTTTCACTGAATTAATAAATAACTTTGAATAATTGCAGTTATAAATAATATAAAGCCATGAAATGTATTGAAAAGTGATTAAGAATTACATTTGTAATTGTAAATGTATTCTATGATGAGAATTTTAAATTAACCCTGAAAAATGATTATTATTTATATTTAACTTTTGATATTTAAAAGAAATATGAAACTCAAATCATTTTATTATTTTCCTAACTTTACATATAAATATCATTACTTTACAACCAACCTTGCTACTTTGAATTGGGTGTGACAAATAAAGCAGATCTTTTAATCCGACGGTCATTTAATTGAGACTCTAATGAGAGATAAGATTTATTGATCAGGGAATAGTCGCTGGCGGAATCGTACGAAGCCGTGTTCATTCATTCGTTCGACACGGAAGATAAGATCCGTCCATTATCAATTATCTCTTTCAGTTTTTCAGGATGAATTATCAGCTGTATGTTTATCCGATGGTCTCTTGGGAATGATAAGAGGAGGGGATGAGATATTTTTATATCGTCTCTTAGAATGCAAATACTTCGGTAAGGGGATGAACATTATTTTGTCAATAGCCATAAATTTTGTTTTTGATTATCCGAAGTCTTTTATTAAACACATTTAAAATTTTACCATTTATTTCTGCCTGATTCTTAGGATTGCTAATGTGCTCTCATTTATGAAATTTTTTATAAATGAGATTCATTTCATATTTTTAGGAACGGAACAATAATAAAATGAGGGAAAAGCTAATACAAAGCTTTCCTTTGTTTTATCTCTTGATTCAAATGCTTTTATAATGCAATTGTGGGAAACATCGATTGAACACATTCCGTAGCAATGATCTTGAACTTGGAAACAACCAAAAAAATCTGATATTTCTTTTTACTTTATTGAGAATAATTTTCATTTTATTACCGAAACAGTTGGGGAACATATTCGCAGTGAATATTTCTTGGACATTAGTTTATTATTACCTTAAATTCCTTTGTGAATTCAACATAAGGGAGTATTTGCAATCACAAACTGACTCCTACCAAACACCGAAAGGAACAAACTTGAATGACAAACCGTCTCAACAGCAATGATGGTAAGAACTATGGTTGAGCCCTAAGAATCCTCATTTACCACGGTACAACGGTTCGCTAAGAAATTACGTCCCGTCATTCGTGGGAAAAATTAGACTCCACCTTTTCGTGTACCTACTAGGAATTAAGAACCAACCATCATACCGGAGGTTTCTCATCCTCAATTACGAAGAGCTTTCTCCCGTGGCATGAACAGGAGAAATACTAAATCTTTGGACAAAAGATTTTTTTAATTATCACAAAAGAGAGGACAAACAGATTCTAAGACCCAGGTAACAGTATACACAGGTCTGTTGCATGGTACAATATTACATGGTATTAAACAACATTCCACAATATTAAACAGTATTGCGAATATTGATCAATGTCATACAATAATGCAAAAGGTTTGTGTGATAATAGGGGAATGAAGACTATGGCATAGTGAGGTAAGTGAAGTTTGCGACTTAATTTGATTTTTTTCGTTACAATCTGACATAAATGTAAATGACGTGGGTAAAGAATATTATTTTTTGATCTCCGCATCACATTTTTACTGTGAAATGTGAAATAAATGCGAAAGCACTTTATCTTGTTTGAAGGCTATGACCAAGAAAGATTTTGTCTTTTCAAAATGTAAGTTAAAAATAAAGTTTATATTTTTTTATTGACTATTGTTGTTTTCATCTTATCATTTCCTTAGTTTGTTATTCTTTTAGTCTAGTGATTAAATATAATTCTTAGAAATCGAAAGGCACTCACAAACAAATTGAATATTGTAGTTTTAAGAGATAGGTATCTTTAAAAACCAGAAAATTTCTTCCACAGAGGGTTTTAAGGATCCCATGAAAGCAACCATTATACTTAATGACTTGAAAAATAATTAGTCACTTCATTATTAATGCAGAGCAATAAATAATCTCCATCTCGATACAATTTAAAGGTTTTCTTCTAAATGTAATGCTCCCTCTGTTTCTGTGGCTTAAACTCTAAAGAAGATATGGTACACACTCATTTATTTCCAAGAAACAATATCAAAAACAACTCAAATGATGGAAAAATCAATATGATAGCTTTTAATCAAATGGAATAAGAGCGCTTCTTAAAAGAAGAAATACCACGTATTTGGGTAGAATTTTAAAAAAGATATAATTTAAGTTTTGTCTTAATTTTTAAATCATTTCTAACTTAATGCGATTATAATTATGAGAAAAGTAGTTAGGTATATATTTTAATAAATTCAAAGCGCCTTCATAATCATAAAATCTGAAAGAAGAAATTCTATAATCCCATTTATAAAATATTTACATTGCTTGGTTATAAAACTGTTCCATTCGTAATTATTTATATTTCAACAGAATTTTAAATGGACTTTAAATTATCTCTCAAACAATTGTGGTACTTTCTTACCGCATCAGATAAATCAGGAACTAATAACTTTGCTATTAATAGCAGAAAATAACGAATGTTTCTGTTCAACACGAAAATTATTATTTGTCTGTTTCGGACTATTCAATTTAGTTTAACTGGGAAGAAACTCCGACCTAAATTATTCAACTTTATTCAGTCTAAAGTTTAATATTTTAAAACGAAGCGTGTTGTCCATCTTTCTTGAAAAATTATTCGCACTTCAAGAGCCAGTTGACAATTGGATCTCAGCCAGAATTCATATCACACTGAGTCCAGGTTACGTCAAATAACCACTTTGTTCAAATTGCGAACACAGTTACATTTTATAAGTTCACGCCACCGGGCAAATTTAAACAAATGTTTTAATTAAACTGTACGTATTTAATTGAAAGAGAAAGACTTAATTCGTTGTTTGATTAGGAGTATTCTTAAATCACCAAATTAAGGTTCGAAGGAAATTTTTTGAAAAGTTGGATTTTAAAACTATGGTTTTTAAAGGTATTGCCAATTATATTTACAAAATACTATAAATACAACCAAACTATTTAAAAATATAATATATTTTGAGAAATAGGAAATTTTTTTTTGTAAATTTTAAGGAAATTGAACCAAAATGGTAATGCAGCAATCCTATTTTTCATTGTACACAAGTTATAGAATATATTGATGAATGAAATGAACCAAAATCTGAGAAAAATCTTGAGATGCAAAGTAGTTGTGGGTAAAAATATACGTGTATATAAATTTTTTCCACATATTTAAAGCTTATTTTTCCTAAAAACACCTATAAATAAAAAAAGTATTTCACCAGAAATAAAACTTTTTGTTCATTTCATTGCCTATGCTATTTGAAGCACTCGCTGAAATGTTTATGCAAATACCTCTATTAGTTTTTGAGATATCATATTAACGGTTAATTTTTATGAAAAGGAAAGTTTTGTGAAAACTGCAGTGAAAGACACCCTTGAATTATAACCCAGCTCTCTGTTTTCCTTGAAAACATACACTGGTTTGGACAGAGGAAAGTCTGAACTTCAAGAAATAACAATACAGAAAAATTCGAAAATGTGGTCGATAACTAATGTTTTTTAGTAAGTCTGATATTTTAAATTTTCTTCAGGATTTAAAATACCAGCGGGTGACTGAGCTCCGCTCGGAAAAAACAGGTATCGAAGCTAACTCAAAGATTTAAATTTTCAATTGTGATTTATCAAAACAATACATGCCATAAGAAAATTGGTGAAACCATTGGTGAAAAGATAACCGGTTAAAGTGCACCATTGTAAACTATTCTTAACAAAGTTACAGTTTGGAAAGGGAACTGTTCTATACAAAGGTGAAGTAAAGGTAAAGATTGAAGTGTGTTGAAGTTCAATATTTTTGACAAATTTATTTAGAAAAACCAAACATATATACATACATAAGAAACATATTATAAACCTATCACAGCATAAACATAAAACTTTATTAGTTCGCCATATTGGCTATAGACGGCAGCACGTTACCGCTTGAAAATTTAAGTAGCCATTATGGCGAACTAATAAAGTTTGAAAATATCCTATCTGTAACTCCAAACTGCTCGACCATAGCGCTTCAAAACCGGCGCCAATCGATTCCTCGTGGCCAGAAACCCCAGACCCCCAAGTTTACCGGAGTTTATTAATTCTGGGGCGATTTTCGATTTGACAACCATTCCTCGTATTAGATTTATTTAAGGTATTACAAAAAGTATGCATTTTCAGTATTTCTATAAGGATGGATTCGTCTACGATGGAGTGGGAGAAAACTTCTGCACTTTTATCTCACCAATAAGATTCACTGCAGCATTCTGTAAATGAATGGATTCTCGCTAGTATACCCGACAGCTTTTCTCTCAAAGGGTAGAGAAATAAACTAAAATGTAGTCATTCCTTGGTAAGGATCCAAATACAAGAGTGTAAACCTCGGCATTACAGGCCTCTGTCCGAAGAACGCAGTCAAGAAATTAATTATATAGAAGAAAATTAATTACGAATACTAGTTCAAAAGGGAAGTCTATATAAATAAAAAAGGTTGTTTGTCTCTGAGGCTTTCCTAAACCGATCATTCGATGGCGATGAAACTGGATCAGCTTATTGTTTACACCTACGGGACGGTTACAGGGATAGTAACAATGATCTAAAATTAAGAAAAAAAAAAAATCAGATCTCAGCCATATCTATTTACCAAGGATACCATCCCCAGGATAACTACCTAAGGAGACAATAGATTCTGTAGAAATGCTAAAGCCAAGTGAAAGGTTCATATTTTGTTGTTACAGTACGCAAATGTCATGCGAGTCGTTATCAACTTTATTAGAGATTATGGGAGAAAGTTTGGGGGAGACCAACCTTGGGGGTTTTATATCTTAATTAAATGTTTGCGTTTTTCGCAGTAACTTCCAAAAATATAGTACAAATAATTTTACATCCATTCTAATTTTCAAAAATTATCTTTTCAATTATATTGACGATTTTATGGAATAAATATTTTTCTATTTTTAATCCATTTTAAAATAAATATTTTAATCCCCTTTTCTAACATTAAACTTGAGAATTTTGATCGAATATGAAACGAATCAGGAGATACAATCAATAGTTTCTTTCATCACCATTCTGAAAGAACACCAAGCTTTACAATTCTAAAAGAATGCTTAAATCTAATGTATAAAAATGAATATTTGTCGGTTCGCATTTCATGTACTGTCGTACCGTACATCCTATTTCGATAAAACATTGCCAAATGATGAATTGATGGCACTTAATATTATTTTTTTTCGGCGGCAGCAATGCGTTAGGTACTAGATAGTTAAAAATAAAAGTGCGATTCCAGAAATATTATTGAATGGCAAATTCAATGGTACGCGATAGAATACAGGTGTTTACTACAGGAATAAAGTATGTCGAGAACTGTATTAGTGACAGAAGTTTTAATACGTAAAAGTGATGAAGATTTTGGAGAGAATCCGCTCCTAAGCCCGGAGAACTCTTGACATGTGAAGAAACCTTCAGAGTGGCCTCCTCAAAACTGTCTCTCACACCCTTTAATAAAAGTGAATCGATGTTCTAGACTCATCATAACAACCAAAATTTGACACAATGCTCTAGTTGCATTTACAAAATCATACACCAAATTTTGTTGTATTTATGCCATTGAGTTTTTGAGTATAACTTTTACATGCTTCTGAAAGCACAACTCTCGATGAATGGGGCTCAGAATGTGATAGATATCTACATTACACTATTACACTGCCTCCCGAATTTAGAAACTGTCTTGATAACTTATTCAATAAGGTGGACCGACAGACTTACTCTGAATAAATGTAGGAATGGGTGGGAGAAAAGGCAAATTCACTCTCAATCAGATCAATGTCTAGGGTCACTAATTAAAGAGAAGAAGCTTTTAAACGAAAACTTAAAGTTTATTTACAGCAAAAAATATTTAAAAGAAAAGACATTAACAATGAGGACAGGACAGGATATTTACATTAGAGATAAAATGATAACGTTTAGATGGCACCAAGGGTGAAGCCTAAGTAAATGCCCCATGGCAAAAATATAGCGGATTAAATTGCCATGATATCGAAACGAATGACCTACTCTCTCTGTCTGTCTGTCAAGTGAATGGCCACAGCTCGCTTTTCTAAATCTTGATGTCACGTGTCTTAAGACTTTGGATCTATGGTGCCTTTAGTAGAACCCATGGTGCCATCTATTGCAATAAACTAAAACTAAACATGGAATCGTAATAGCTGCTATATAAACCTCTACATAAATATTGCTCAAAATTTGAAACAAATTTGGAAGTTTACTACAAATTTGTAGCTTCGTTTCACATTTTGAACTATATTGGACTAGATAACCACTTTCATTCGTTTAGCAAAAAACGTTTTGCAGTCATATTTGTCACAGATAGAGACACAGACAGACATAGCCATGAAAATGTGTTTTTCTAAATCAGGGGAATGTAAAATGTGACGATTTACTAAAACCTGGACTTTTCATTTTCCGACGATTCTATTATTTCAGAAGCAAAAGAGTAAAAATGGCACTTATCCTGTCACAGCAATAACTTTGAAAAAAACAAATTACACCAGAACATAGATACATGATTGAGAATCAGTTGTAAAGGTGTGGAGACAACAGGGTGACGTCAGAACTCCTGATAAACCGGGAAGAGGAGGTGACCCCTCTGCGACCTCCTTTTCTTCTTGGGAACGTGCGCGGAAAAGAATGCGGGGCGATACGTGGAGAGAATTAGGAAAATGACTCTTCCGAGGAAAAATCAAAAAGTACAATTTTTCATTTCCCGGACCCACTTCACACCCCCGGAAATAATAGGGTTTAAGGCTCGGAAGCTCCTGAATCATTCAAGGACTCTATTTTAGGAATTATTTTTCTCGCGTAGGATGTTATGGGGCAGTTCTATCGGTTTATGAAGGGAAGAGAGACTTTCCAATCCAGAATTCCTGCGGAGGTAGAGCATGGTATGGCATGGTGTGTTTTATTGGCATAAACTTGGATTTTTCATTTCTACAATCTCTTGTGTTCTCGTTGCGTTATTTGAAGATGAATCCTTGGTAAATAAAGGCGATTGAGATTCAAATAGTTTTTTTTTAAATTTTAGATTATTGTACTATAACCATCCAGTAAGTGTAAACAATAAGCTGACCCAGTTTCATCGCCATTTGATGAACTGTTTAGGAAGGCATAAGGAACAAACATTCATTTTTATTTACATAGATTTATGTTATTTTCACAACCTTTATTACAAATTATATGAGAGTGTAATTTGTAATAAAGATCAATGTTAACTAATTTAAACTTAATTATAACTTAATTAAAAAATCTTAACTAAATTTACTGGCATAAATTTAGAACAAGCTTGTATTCAAGTCATTGAGTTTTTGAGTATAAATTTTACATTCTTTTGAAAGCACCCCTCTTGTTGAATTTGGCTCAAAATGTGATAGATATCTGCATTATATTATAGATATTCAATCTGTGTCCCGAATTTTATGCAGTTTGTTCCTTTCGTTTTGAAGTTTTCTTGTTAACTTATATTTAATATGCAGGAGCAATAGACTTCCTAAGGTCCAATTTAGGGCAAGCCGTGCCATCCGCAAGAATTTTAAAATAATTCCGTTATAAAATGCGTAAATGATCAAATGATGTATTTTAAAAATATCAAGAAGATTTAAAACGATTTGGCACAAGAATAAAAAATAAGTTTCAAACGTTAAATGTTGTGAAAAAATACCAAAGGCTTTGAATAAGTCAAAAAGTTTTGAGTGAAGTTTCTCACCCCCTAGGTCTCGTGAATTTAAAATAGACGAGTGAAAGTGATTTAAAAGATCTGAAGTAAAATGAGGGCATTCAGTAAGAATATGTGCTATAGAATGGATCATTCCACCTTTCGTACAATGAGGGGCACGTTCCCCAAACATCAGATGTCTATGTATATATCTTGAGTGTCCAATCAATTCATGAGAAATTACTTATGATATTCTCCTATAGTGAAAGATAACAAAGCTGGATTTAAAGGAAAAACAAGGAAAAATTAAAGGGAATTTGAGCCTCTAGTCCAAAACATTACAACGCAACAACGCTTTAACTTTTTTTAAAAAAGAATTACTGAATTTCCTAATTGTATAATATACATTATTTGAGATAAATAACACTGATACCATTAATTTTAAATTACTTATTATTTTCACATAATTATTGATTTAACAATTATAATTCAATCATTCGGCTCCGCAAGTCTGACTCGTAATTGTATGTGAAGAGTTTATAATTATTAGAAGATATATAGATTTACTCTTTTTGGTCGAATGTTCGAACTTTCCTTCTTAACTTGAAGGAATTATATTCGTTTTAAATTTTCCAATTTCGAGATTTAACTATTTCATACACATGTTTTATGTCATACATTATAAGAAATTTTATAAAAAAAATATTATAATAGATGAAATTGTCAATTCCTCCCACCCTCGATTGTCAAAATAACGTTAATAGAAAATAGATTTGGATCTCAATTCATCCACATTTGTTTAAAGAAATTAATGAATGGAATTCAAATACTCAAAAATCGTTTCTATGCAAATGATGCCAAACATCTGAGAGTGTTTTCAGTTTACCGCAACAAATCCTGTCAATACTGCTACGTTCAGTAGTGGCCGACTGTACACAAGGAGTGTTTTCACTTTAATGATGTATCCAAACAGAAGAAATGATTTGCTTACCGTCTGGCTGCAATGTCTTTTTACTGGTAATAAACAGGATTAATTCAAGATTTTTTTGATTTCTAAAACGGTAATGAGGACATTTTAATGAGATAGGCATATTTAAATCAAATGAACGAATCTTCTCATTTTTTAATGATATGTATAATTAAAAAATGTCTGAAATCCTTTTATTTTCCCACGTATCATGGATATGACGTTTCTTTCTTAAATGCCTGTAATTTTAATAATTTCATCTGGGTGACACCTCGTTAATAACTTTTATTTGTTACATGGAGGTTAAAAGGATCTATGTTACACGTTTTTAGCAAACAGGTCTGTTAGTAGGCTTTCTGCATCATGTAAGACATGAAATCCTTTTCACTTAGCTTGCTACACCTAGACATGGCGGATCTTCATTTGTCTGAATTTAAAGGAAGTTTTCTCTGTGTTTTTTTTCTTGTTTGTTTATTCGTTTCTCCATCTCGTAGAGCATCACATTCATAGCCTTCAGAAAATTAAGAGTGGCTAGTTTTTTCCTTTCTCAAATATGTAACTTCGGGAAGATGTGACATCATCTTAAGCCTTTGTTATCCTTGTAATAGAAGCTGAAAACTGAGAGAGTGGGTTCTGTTTCAAATATTAGCTTGAAAATAGAGAGCTGTAGAGTAATTTTAAATTCAAAGATGATTTAAAGAATTGCAGTGTTTTCTGGAAAAGGGTGTTAATTATAAAATGACCATAAGGTCAAATGTTGAGATGAAACATTATGAACAAACTTCAGTTTTAAACATAGGGCGTCGCTTCTGAAAATACAGGTGCATATTTTTTTTCGAAATCGGAAACAGCCTATCAAGAAAATTTATACCTATTCTCTTTTATTCTTTTTCTCTTTCAAGAATTCTGAAATATATCCTTTTTTTTAATATAAATTTTTAAAAATCTGTTCTCTTTTTTCCTTTAAGAATTTTTAAATCTGCCCTCTCTTTTTTTCCTTTAAGAATTTTTAAATCTGCCCTCTCTTTTTTTCCTTTAAGAATTTTTAAATCTGCTCTCTCTTTTTTTTTTTTCCTTTAAGAATTTTTAAATCTGCCCTCTTTATTTTTCTTTTAAGAATTTTTAAATCTGTTCTCTCTTTTCCTTTAAGAACTTTTAAATCTGCCCTCTCTTTTTTCCCTTTAAGAATTTTTAAATCTGTTCTCTTTTTTCTTTTAAGAATTCTGAAATCTGTTATTTTTTT
>JAPMOQ010026581.1:1749329-1769956 GCA_026543055.1 Argiope trifasciata | reverse complement strand
TTACTGAAACGTATCAAAAACTGTAAAGAAACTATAATGTGTTTGCAAGCATTGAGTTAAAAAAAGCATTGATTCATTTTACTGAAACGAAACTAAAACGCATTTTACTGAAACGAATCAAAAACTGTAAAGAAACTATAATGTGTTTGCATGCATTGAGTTAAAAAAAATGCATTGATTCATTTTACTGAAACGAAACTAAAACGCATTTTACTGCAACGTTACTAAAAATTGTAAATAAACAATAACGCGTTTTGGAAAAAAATTTGCAATACCCCCCCCCCCTAGAACTGAGCATTACGGTCTAAAGACTGTAATACTTTTGATTCAAAAGTATTATACCAAAACAGTTGCTGATAGATAAAATTGTTAACAATCCTTACGATCTAATTCCTAATTAGAAGCTCCATTTACGCATACAAATTAACTTCCATTAATTTTAAATTTTTATTTTCATCAATTAATAAGTGCGCAATTTTAAATATTTATGCATTTCAATTTTCTTGTTTGTTCGGTTTCCAAAAGGTCAAAGCTATTTTTTAAGCTGAAATCATTTTTCTTTTTAAATATTGCGAGCTTATTATCGCGGGACAAAAGCTCGTCTTTAAAACCCAAATTGTTTGATATTCTCCACGAATCCGCAGATAATTGTTTCTGCAGTCAGCAAAACTCGTAAACTTTCGGAGGTAAATTTTAGCATTTTTAGCCGCTGGAATGAAGCCAGGAAACAATGTACCCCATTTGGATAACAATGAGCTATAATCGGTTCCCTTAAATGATTCTTTTTTTCTTAATTCACAATTAAAGAATGAAGAAATTGTATAAAATTTTCCTCTTGTCCAATGCATAGCTATCTATTTCCTATTTAAAACGCATAGGGGATCTTTATTTGATGTTAAGGACTTAAAATTAAAGAGAATCTTCTACATTGTGCCTCCTAATTAATAAAGGTAATATTCCATATTCTCATTACAAAAGCAAAGCTAATAGAAAATATAGACTGGAATGAAACGGCTAAAGGCTCCAACGAAGTAAATTTCATGATCTCAGTTTAGAAATTTTTAATGAATAGGATCTCGTTTTAGTGATTATCTAAGCCATTATCAATGTGTAGAGAATGTCGAAATATACCACAATTCTGCGAACTCAAGAGAAACAGATTTTCAAAATGTACTCATTATTTGATAGAAAAGTTTTATCATTTCGATCATTGAGTTCATTTTAATAATTAAAAATAATCGAAACGAATTCTGAGACAATGACAAATAATTATTATGGCAATGCGAAAAATATATATTCTGCAGTGCAATAAATACAATGAATGTGAACAATTTTTTGTGAACAAAAAAGATGGGGCGGCAATCTTATTCGAAATTTAAACCAAAGTATTTCAACTAAATAATGTTTTAAGCTTAATTCAATACAATTTTTAATATATCTTGTTAATTATAACAACCATTCGTAAGCATTATAAAATTCTTTAATAGTATCTCATAATAAAAAAACAATAGCTGAGAAATAAATGTTCAATGTTTTTAAAAGTTTATTGAAGTTAGAGAAAAATGTATACATAAATAAAATTTAAGACACTAAAAAGTTTGCAATTGAAATTTTATCGTGATATAAAACTATTGTGAAAAAGGAAACTAAATTTTCGATTAATTATTCATAACAAATTTTAATAAAAATATCGAAAATCTTTTTTTATTGAACATTTACTGGCCAAGAAGTTGTCAAACCCGCCAAGTTAAACAGCCCAAGGAGCCAAAATTTCCCATCACAGTCGATTTGCTCACGATGTAAATGGTATGCAGCCAAACATGTTAATTCATTAAACGCGTGAATGTTAATTCATTAATTCATTCATTTTCAAACTCAAATTTATTGCTATATTTTATTTTGAGCATTGAATGCTGTTTATAAATTATAATAAAAACGGAAAGAGAATTTGATGTAATTAAACGAATCCAAGTGACTTTCGCTTTTAAAATTAATTGCTATTTTAGCGAAATTTAGAATCAATTTTCCCATAATTTGTTGCATGAATCACACGTCGTTTTAGTGAAAAAGGTTAAAAATTGCGCATATAAATCACAACACGATTACAGTATTTGAAAAGTTAAGACTGAGGTTCTTTAAATATAAATTTAGATACCTTAATTAAATACGATAAAGCTTAAATATATGCTTTTATACTCTGAGAGGAAGCAGGTATACCCGTTGGTTAAACAATTTTACTTTCTCGTATGAAGTACAGAGATAGTAAGATCACCAGACAATTCCACACTGAGATTATGTGAAATCTCTGCATTTTAAACTTTCTTGAATTCAAAAGGTGCATTTAAAGAATATCTATCTGACTCCTACGTCTTTCTAAAAGACAAATTGAGCGAGACGTATAAAATTGGGTAAATGGTTTTAACTTCGAGTCGGAAAATTTCAATAAAAGGACTTCAAATGAGGCTTTTCCGTCTGCTTGAATTTAAATTAATGTAATAATTACAAAACGAAGAATACACATCTAACAATTATAGTGAAGACTTCTATCAAAGTGTAAGCCAAATCAAAGGGGTTGACCGTCTGTCGGTCAGTACTTTCAAAAGCATGTAAACAAGATTACCGA
Source organism: Argiope trifasciata (assembly GCA_026543055.1). Taxonomy (NCBI): domain Eukaryota; kingdom Metazoa; phylum Arthropoda; class Arachnida; order Araneae; family Araneidae; genus Argiope; species Argiope trifasciata. The sequence goes on along the minus strand of JAPMOQ010026581.1, from coordinate 1,767,333 downwards.
AAAGCGCAATGACATAAATATATCAAATTTGGTATGATACCTTGTGCTTCCAGTTTTAGTTTTATGCCGAATTTTGGTTTATATCGGTTGTAAAATATGCGCCTGAAGCACAAACTCGCCTTTATCAGAGAGCATGCGTGAAAGTTTAGTGAAAGCCCTTCTAGCTGGTTTGTTCTGAAGTCATTATCCTTAACTACATTGTCAATTTATTCCTTACAAGAAAAGTATTTCCTTGGAGGAATGGTTTCAGATAACAAATTCATTTATCTTAGCTTAAAACTCTTTTTAATGTCGTAAAAAACAGCGTAATTTATAAGAAACTCTGATAACTCATATCTCAAAATGAAGGGGGTGGGGAAGTCCAAAATAAAAAAGTAGAAATTTATAACTACCAATAAATCAAACTACCTTTTAATATATTAATAAATGGTAATATATCCATTCGAAGAATGAAGCAAAATAACAGCTATAAGACATAAATTAGTTCCTACATTGGCGGGTTCACAGTATTAACGTGGAAATTTTTAGAGGAAGTCTTCATTTTGTTTGTCGGAAGAAATGTTCCCCGCAATCATAAATTCTTCGATTAATGCCTAAAACAAATAGAACGAGACAAGAAAAACTCTTTGATGTCTGTGAACTCAAATCCGATCCTCGAAGTTTCGTTGGAGGGAAAGTCTATGAATGTGAAATATGAAATAATTTTAATTTATGGACGCAATCCTTTATAAGTGCAGTGAGTTTGTTATGAAACAGAAACTCCGGTGACAAATTGGCTCGGAAGGGATTTCGCCATCGTATATCTTTGAAATGTCACCTTCCTATCGCCAAGGGTTTGTCTTATTTCATTGGAACAGTATCTCCTGCAGTGCGGAATTTGTTTCTGCTGCCATAACGCTCTCCAAACTGTGCTGCCAAGATTTATTCGCTCGTTCATGACTTGATCATGGCTTCGACACATCGTTAGCAGGAAAGTCAGCTGAAGTTTATTAGGACACGGGAATAAAATTCTGAATTATAATTCTTCGTTAAAAGGAATCTTCATAGTAAAAATGTCGTACGTATGGGAAATATTTTAAAGAATACTAGGTAGTACCCGGCGCATTGTTAACGTAGAAGAAATAGTTTTGGAAATATCGTTTGGAATTTGAAATGGTTATTTTGTTTAATTGAAAATAATAGGACGAATGATATTTTCTTGTCGACAATGAATACATTCATTGAAATTGAAGGATATATGAAGTAGAAGCGTAAATAGTATTCATTCTATTATTCTATTCTTCAAACAAATATTCATTTCTATATATTAGATTTGAGTCTTCTTTTAGATTTGTGACGCTTGGTGTTCTTTCAGAATGGTAGTGAAAGAAACCATTTATTGTATCTCGTGATTCGTTTAATATTCATTCTGAATTCTCACATTTAATTTTAGAAAATGGGATTAAAATATTTTCTTTCAAAACTTATTAAAGATAGAACATATATTTATACCGTGAAATATTTAATATAGTTGAAAAGATGATTTTTTGAAAACTAAGATGGAGCAAAATTATTTGTACTATAACATTTTCGGAAGTTACTTCAACAAATGCTAAAATTTTATTTAATGTGGAGTTAAAATTTCAAATCTATTTGATTGGTTCCCCTAACATTTTCTCGCACACTCTCTAATAAAATTATTACCTCAGAAAAAAAAACTTACATTGCGTTTTCGTACAATAGCTCCGAAATATTAACGGAATATTTAATCTAGCTTGAATTTAGCATTTTTACTGAACTGTTGTCTTCTTGGCGAGTAATTTGGTGATTAATCCATGGTTAATAGATGCGGTAAATAGAGCCGAAAATATTTTTTATACTTTAGATAGTTGCATTATACCTATAACTTTCGCGTAAGAGCAAGAAATAAGTTGTATAATAAAAGTTTTGTTAGGATCAAATGAGCTGTAAGGCACCGCATAAGAGACATGCAGACAAACATTTATTTTCATTTATATACACTGAAGTGACAAAAGTCATGGGATAGCAATATGCAAATATACAGATGGCAGTAGTATCTCAGCGAAAAAGTATAAATGCGCAGTTCGTTTTCCAGAGCTTTCATTTGTGTTCAAGTTATTCATGTGAACAGGTTTTAAGTGATTTATGGTGGCACGACGAGAATTAACAGACTTTGAACGTGGAATGTTAGTTGGAGCTAGACGCATGGGTCATTCCATTGCGGATATCGTTAGTGAATTCAACATTCCGAGATCCACAGTATCAAGAGTGTGCCGAGATTATGAAATTTCAGGCATCCCATCCCATCATGGACAGCGCAGTGGGCGACCACCTGCACTTAACGACCGAGACCGCCGACGTCTGTGTAGAATGGTCAATGTTAATACACACGCAACACTTCGTCAAATAACTGCAGGAATCAATGTGGGACTTGTCCGATAGGACTGTGAGGCGAAATTTGTCTTCCTTGGGCTATGACAGCAGAAGACCGACTCGAGTGCCTTTACTGACAGCACGACATCGCCTGCAGCGACTCTCCTGGGCTCGTGAGCATATCGACTGGTCCCTAGACCACTGGAAAACCGTGGAGTGGTCAGATGAGTCACGATTTCAGTTGTTACGAGCTGATGGTAGAGTTCGAGTGTGGCGCAGATCCCACGAAGCCATGGACCCAAACTGTCAACAAGGCACTGTTCAAGCTGGGGGTGGCTGCATAATGGTGTGGGCAGTTTTTACATGGCATGGACTCGGTCCTCTGGTGCAACTGAACCGATCATTGACTGGAAATGGTTGTGTTCAGTTGCTTGCAGATCACTTGCAGCCATTCATGGACTTCACGTACCCACACAACGATGGGATTCTTATGGATGACAATGCGCCATGTCACCGGGCCAGAACTGTTCGCGATTGGTTTGAAGAACATTCCGGACAACTCCTATGCATGATCTAGCCACCTAGATCGCCCGATATGAATCCCATCGAGCATTTATGGGACATCATCGAAAGGTCCGTTCGTGCCCAAACTCCTGCACCATCCACACGTTCACAATTATGGACGTCTATACAGATAGCAGGGTTCAATATTCCTGCAGAGGACTTCCAACGACTTGTGGACTCTATGACACGTCGAGTTGTTGCACTTCGCCGGGAAAAAGGAGGACCAACACGATATTAACAGTCATCCCATGACTTTTGGATAGAAAGTGTAGATAGAGGGTATTCTATAAAGTGAATATCCTGATAAAATATTTCGTAAAGTAGCAATCGTGATCATTTTTAGTTCTTTCAAAGAAAATCAAGTGGATGTAGTTACCAGTTCGTCTAAATTATAATTTTATCCCCACAGCATTCAGTGCTGAATCTGACTCGCGCATCAAATTTCTTAATTTTCAATTTCTAAATCTGCAATTAAGTGAAGGTATTAATTAATTTGAAATGAGAAAATCACTTACAATTGTGTAATAACTAATATACCTCTTATTATTATAGAAATTAAAAGGACGTGTCTCAAATAGGATGTGTTATTTAATCAGTAAATTAAGCAAATTCGTATGGCAAGAGATTACATTATATAATCATTTGTTCAAAGAAAACCAGGTTTTAGAATTTTAAAATAATTTATTTGATGTAACTAAAAATTTTCTTACTCTATGTGCTGAAAATATATAAGAAAAGAACCTAGCGAATACTAATTAAATCCACTGAGCACACATATTCAAATAAACGATCTTTTGTTATTAATGGGTCATCAGCTCAGACACCAGCATAATTCTAAAAATTATTTGTCAAGAAATGAGTCGAAATTTTTTTAGAAAACCTATTTTACAAATAATGTTATTTTAAATTTATAATTTCACATATACTTGTAACATGCATCCATAATAGTACCTTATAGTTTTTATTCTATTCCTAATAGAAAATAATGATGATTTATGTTCAACAGATTAAATCAATAGAACACTTCCAAACTTTTTCTTCTTCAGTAACAATTAACTAGTGAAAAATGAATTTCAAATAAGACGTGCAATAAATGATTTGCAAAGTTCATCATTGTTTCAGGTATTAATGGATAATAAATTTACTCTCGTAAATTTTTTTATTTGAATGACATTTTAGAAAAATATCCATCTTCTTTCTATTCAAAGCGTAACCTCTGTCAAAAGAAAAAGAAAACTTTTCAGATACTGTGCAAACTGACCTATACATCTTCATAAATGGAAGTGATTTCACTTCAAAACGACGAGGGAGATCCACAAATGAAAATATTTTAGAAATATAATCATCCAAGATTCTATCATTTTCGATTTAAATATTTACATATAAAAAGTACTGAATATGGAACACGAGCTCAAGAACATTTAACGTATGAAAGATATTGAAATAAAAACGAAATTTCAACGTATCTCTGAACAATTTACCATCATTTATCGTTTTTAAAAAGATAGAATGTCTAGAAATTCGCATTTTATCAAATTAGCACAAAACATTTCTAAGATGATACGCAAATATATTTGTTTCGTGACATAATTAGTATTTTGTTTCCAATGCAATTTTGTCTATCTTGGCTACTATAATAAATTCTAATGCAAAGCGAATACAACTTAAACGGCAATCTGTCGTCTTATCTTTTAAATAGAAACTCGTACAAAACTTTATATTACTATCGAATTCAATACACACAAAAATACAAAATACATAATGTTTGTGATTTTCCACTTTTCAGAAGCAAACTAATTAAAATTACGTTCCCGTGTTTAAAAAAAAACAATTTTTAAAGTTGTTTTTTTACTGAATGTAAATACCATCTATAAAATAAATTATGTTTATTTTTCATGAAACACAGATAACATAAATAATTTTATTCATTTGGTTCAGAATGGACCTCCACTAAGTTTAAATAAATTTTGAAATTATTCTTTAAAAATTATAAATAGCTTAAAGAATAAAAAAATTTCTTTGATTCTAAAAAATCCTTTATTTCAATCTGTATTTTTTTTAAAAAAAGCAATGAGATTTAAAATTTTCTTTCAACTAACATTAATTAAATAAAATTGCTGTAGATGAATGCTCTTTTTTGCATCACAGCGTTTCAAATGAAAGCATTTTTTACATTAAAGTATGATACATATTCTTTTAGAAATGCATTTATCAACATGCTCACAGCCATTCCATAGAATATTAATACAGAGGGTGTTTAGATATTTGAAAACGATTTCCAGGTCATTCAATTAATGTTTAAAATTTAAAAAAAGATAAAAATATTCTATCCAATGGAGTTTCTCCTGAATTATTAATCTTCAGCGTAATTTCTATGACAAAAGTAATTTTGATAAAAATTCCATTTGAATTGATTTCCATTTTTCTTTCACTGGTTTCCGCCAGTCTTGGTAGATTTGCATTTAAAAAAGTTCTTTTTTCAACAGACCAAAGACACAATAGTCCTTTCATGAAGCAGAAAAATATTTCACGGGTTTTTTTTTTCAAATATATATATATATATGCTAGATCTGTTTCCGTATTTATGCTTTCGGGGAAAGCAAGGCAATTTTTGAAGATTACGTTCAAGTGATTTTTACATTTTTTTCATTCATGTTATTTTTAATTTCCTTTCATAGGAGAGCTATTTGTTAGTCATAAAACTCTTTTTGATTTTTTTTAACATTAAGAGAATAAGTTTAGGATACTTCTTCCCCACCCCTTCGTTTTCGACAACAAAAAGATTTTTTGTAGCAGTCATTTAAAGAATCCCACGCATCATCAGCGTCATCAACGGTCATAGTGCATTTCCTTTTATGAATTCACAAATAATTTCCCTAAAAGGTTCTACAAATTGTTTTACTTTGGTCCAAAAATCTTGGCAAAAGATGATGAAATTCATGTTTCGCAACATTTTACTTTTTCGTATAGGAAGTATAGACAAAGTATTGCAATCGCCGAAATTTCGAATTCCTGATTTTCACGAATCTCCACTCTTTAGACATCCCTGATTTCTGAAAGCACGTTTAACAAAGGGTCTTCTGTAACAAAGATAACTAAAAACAGCTAGTCAGATGAAATTTGGTATAGGATCTGCAAATTTTTGGCCTTATTTATTCTTATGGGAGAAATTTTATATTCATTGAAAACCCAAAAAGATCCGTTCTACTAAATGTAATTTGAAATTGTCGGGTTGATTCATGATTTTTAAAACTACCGAAGATTTGAATGTCTAGTATTATTCTTTGTCTAACAGAAATTTTAATTCCACAGTGATTGCAGAAGCATGAAATAATATACTGCGCTTCAGTTTACAATTTTCTCTTATGCTAAGTATAAAGAAATTATTGTAACCATAAAAAAATTCGAACTTGAAATTTTGACAAATCTCTAAATTTTAGAGCATTTAGAGTTCGAAAAAAACGCCTTTTTGCAATATGTCTATCTGTTCTTCCGTTTGTCTGTCTGTCTATGACAGAGACATTTTAAAATTGCTTTGAGATCGCTGAAATTTGGTGCATGATCTTTGAAGAAAATTTTTAGATTTTCGCATACAAAATTTTATAACAAAATTCATTTTGAGAAAATTTGTCTATCCGATTGTTCAAATATAATTAACACAATGGCTACAAAACGAAGACAATTTGATGAATGAAAATCAACACAGAGATTCAATACTGAAAATTTAAAATACGGAAGCTTGTAAAATTTTGAGCCAAATACAACTAAGAGTTGACCGCCTGTCTGTTTATTTTTTCACAGGCAGGATAACTCAAAAATGAAATGGCAAGTAAATCAAATTTTGTATGAGATTTTGCAATTGTAATTGGAAGGGGTGATTGGAGAAAAAAAAGGGTGGTCTCAATCAGTTAATAAAAAACTAATCTAAAATACATATTTTAATCTTTTGCAGAATATACGGGAATGTATTGAAGATGCAAATCCTGATGGATGCTGCAAGAAAGGCTGTCTATTTTAAGTAGTAAATTTTGAAAGAGGGGTCTCTTTACTGCTGCAGATCTAATAAAAGACTTTGCAAGTGGTTTTTGCGTCAAGTGCTTTCTCTTGTGTCAGCTATTTCAATTTGGTAATATTGAAAATTTCACTTATAATTTTGGTGGGTTCGTTTGACGTTTTCTTTCCGCATGGATGCAATGTTTGGCCGATTTTCTTTCTCCATTTAGTAATGTTCCTCATTCTGCACTGAAATATTTTAATATCATGTATTTCGCAATGTTTTTAATTTTTGAATTAGGACCATTTCTCTTCGGAATAGCATATCCGTCCATCCACAACTAATTTAAATGAACCACAATTTTGAAAAAGAAATCAATTTAAAAGAAGCATTTATTTCTTATTTTAAATAATAAACTGTTGCTACAAATTTTTATTTTAAAAATTTCCTTTTTTTTTAATTTTTTTATATTTTGATCGTTCTAAAAAAGTTCAAAATTCTCCATAAATATATATTTAATTTTTCGCATTTAACTTTTATATCAAATAATCATCAATAGTGGATTTAATAATATGTGATAAAACTATTGTCTTCTTCGTTTCATCAATAATCTCCCAAATTTTTTTTCAAAAATAATGAAACACAGAAAAATTAGCGAATTTTTCATGCCACTGCATAAAATAGTTTTTTTTTTTTTGATAAAAAATGTGACTGATTGAAATCTCAGAATAAGCTTATTTGTTGAGCTCTGCCATTGAAATTATTAAAGAATAAAGCCTAACCTTTGATATTTTGTTTTACGACAAAGATGGATGTTCTTTTAATACATTTTGTCGGGAACTTTTCTTTCATTTCATCGCCATCATTTCCCTTAAAAACTCCTGGAAAAAACTATAATATATTAAATCCTCCGGGAATCTACTCTCTGAAGTCAATAAAAATGCGAGCCACGAGAAAAAAACAACAATTTACTATTTTTGTGCGGCCCTTCTTTCAATAAATCACGATTGTTTTCCTCCTTGATAAACGACATCGCCCAAAATTTCGGGAAAGGCAAATGTACGCAAACATCCATAAAAGTAGAAATGTATTTGAGTCTACAATCTGGAGGAAATAAAGTAGATGACGATTTATCATCGGATTTCTCGTTCCCAACCTTTTCACTTCCGGAATTTCCTCGTTCCGCGCTTTATTTTACAACGCTATTTTTCAGGAATGGATGTCTGCAATGAAAACTTTGTGACCGGCCCTTTTGTTACGAAGTCCATCCATTCATGTTATAAAATGTTGGAATAGTTCGTGTTTCGATTACTGTTTCGAATTCTTTAAAACGTTCACACATTTATATTTTTATAAAAATTGCAGGATGCTGGTAGAATGGTATCATATCATTAAACTGGTATGGTGATAGCAATGTACTGCCTGCTTATGAATGATATTTTATGTAGGAATGGATGGGACAAAACGCCCATTCAACCTCATTTAGATCAGTGTCTAGGGTCACTGATTAAAGAGAAGAAGCTTTTAAATAAAAAAAGTAAATTAATTTACAGCAAAGAATATTAATTATAATTAAGAAACATTAACAATTAGGACAGGACAGGCTATTTACAATAGAGTTAAAAGAGTAACCTTTAGATGACTCCAAGAGTGAAGCCTAATCAAATGTCTCATGGCAAAACTATATGCCATTGTTGCGTATTAAATAATCATGCTATCAAAACGAATGACCCATTCTGTCTCTGTCTGCCGAGCGAATGTTCACAGTTCGCTTTTCTGAAACTTGAGGTCACGCGTATTAGACTTCAAGGAATCCCACAATAAAATAAAACTAAAAGTGGAATGGTTATTTGCCTCTAATTAAATCTCTATATTTATTAAACACATTGTAAAAACAACCCTGCAAAACATGCATCTGGAACGGAAGATTTTAAAATTATTTTCATGATTTGTGTGCGTTTTATCTTCTTTCATAATTTTTATGTGCATTCTCCGTGCCCACAGATATATCCAATTTCATAATAGCAATACAATGATTTATCAAATGCATTAATTAAATTACAGCACTATAAGCTACTTTTGTTGAAAATTGAGGACACATAGCATGTGATTTATTTTTCATTTATTGGAAAGTAAAAAGTTAGGCATTAAAAGGAAAAGGTTAATTATTGTTGGAACTTAAGTTGTTATACTGTTAAGGACTGTTAAAGAAGAAACTGTTAGGGACTATAAAAAGAAGGAAGAAAAAGTCTTAAGAATTTTCAATACTTCAAGTTTTTAATATCGTCTTAAGTCTAAGTGATTTTCATTCCATTCTCTCAGTAGTGATGTATTATTTTTGGATTAAATACGAGTTTTGAAGTTCGTTGATATAGCGTAATATAAAACTAAATTTAAAATTACATTTTGAAAAAAAAGAAGGTAATTTTCTTACTTTAAATAAAATAACAAGTGCATCTGTTTGAAAAATCAAAACAAATTTTGAGGATTCTTTACCAATTCTATATATAATAAGGGAAAAATCACTTTATGTGTAAAATGCCATTTTGAAGTCAAAATGCATTTTCTGATGCATTAAATTGCGTACATACATTCAATAAAGGAAACAGGACACAAAATATTTTTCTCCTAAGTCTTATGAATTTTAACGAATTTTCGCGCGATTTTTGAAACAACTAGAGAAAGAAATCTATTCGTTAAAATAAAATCAAGAAAAAGAACCTCAGAAATCCTGTTAATCTCTGTTCCAAAAGCAAAAAAAAATGAATTCTGCCGAAATATGTATAATTTATCTTCCCATTTGCCTAATAAAATTCTTCCATAAACAGGCCATTTCCTTTTCGTATCCAATTATGAAGCGCTCGTTGAAGAAGTTTTGGAAAATAGTTCTCCCCGCTGTCTGAGCCGGGATTACCATCTCCAAAGAGCTCCGGGAACTACCTGGGTGGCGGGAAGGTGGCTGCCAAAGAAAATATTGGACTATTTGGAAGTCACTGTGGTGGCGGGAATTCGAGCGCGGCCATAAAGATGGGAGAAACGCTGTTTACGGCTCCCGAGTAGTTATTAAGCGCAGCTTTGCGGAATTTCGGTCTTTTTCTCGAAGAAAAAGTAATAGATTTCACAACAGAAAATCAGATTTGAGGTACAAATTTGAATAAGCTGCCTGAGTTAAATCTAAACTTATGCGGTATGGTTCGAAGTTATATAATATATTTAAAAAGATGCCAAAGTGTGTGTTATTGCCACTTAGAAGAGCAAAAAGTACAGGAAAAAAATTATGAATGCCTAAAATGACATTTTACGGCTCTACAAAAGAAATTAGCTTCGTTTTAAATAAAGACTCAATTAAAAAAAATTTTTTTTAAATACTATGCTAAAAATTTCTTTTAACCTAAAAAAAGATAAGGTCACAAGGAGAAAAATTTAGAGAAAAAATTCTAAGTTTGCAAAAAACCGAAATTTTAGCAAACAGTCTAATTTGCTGTATTGCTTTTAAATAATCAAAATAGTAAGTGTTCCATGATAAAGGAATATTTGTTTTATACCTGAAAATTGCAACTAAATGTTGTATTTGGTATTAGGAAGTAAATTGTTTCATTCAGAAACTCTTTTACAAACTTTAAAACAACTGCTCGTGTGAAATGATATCTTATCTAAATCTTTGTCAATGCGCGAAATGTATTCCAGGCTTTCATATAAACATGAAAAATGCAAGGGGATCTTGATTTAGTTTAATTTAGTTATAGTAGTATGTGGTTTAGAGCCAAATGCTCAACCGGCGTCTTGGCATAGGGGTAGCGTGTGTTCCTAGTGTTCTGGCCGTCAAGGGTTCAAATCACGGTTCGGACATGGTTGTTCTATCTATGAGTAGTGTGAATGTGCCCCCCTCCCCTATAAAAACGGGTTGTGCAAGCGAATGTGTGTGTCACCTTCATTTGAGGTAAAATTCAGACTTCTGCCCACTGGGTGCTCAGGGGTCTTTACCCTCAAAAGCAACTGCACCGCCTTTCCGTGGAAACATGGACACGACATCATCATCATCAACTAAATGCTAAGACAATTTTCAGATTCGTTATTTTAAATGGCTATCAAATGGCGAACTCTGAGTTGATAATCCTTCTTGCATAATCCTTGAGTTGATTATTGGCGGAAGATCAAGGGGCAACGATGGACTTAGGCACACAAATCCTGTTTTTGATGGAAATCGGGTATCGAACCAAGAAGTATCCATTTTTTGAAGCGAGGCATTATTACCAGGATACTAGCCCAGAGTGTTCGTCCAAAATATAAATGAGGATAATTCGAGAAAAATACGCGTTAGAGAAAATGCATAAAGGTGGACACTTCCAGTCTTTTCTTCTCAAACTAAAATGAATACAGTGAATGGTTATGGAGGTGTACAATTAAAAAATCCCTTATGTAATAGTACTTGAAATACTTCTAGTATACAACCGACCATCTCGCTACCACTGAACGCAGCAGCTTCAACAGGATTTGTTGTGGTCGACTGCTGAATAAGTATTGTCCAACCTACATGGACTGATTCGTCATTGATGACCATCTATTACATTGATGAGGCCATCGGGTTACCACGTCAGTTAACCACTTATGGTGGAAAAATATGACAAGCACGTAGAAATTCTTTTGTCACAGAATATCTAATGACGTGCAACGCACATCAGCAGGCAATTGTCACAGATGCAAAAATAAAGTTCACGATTTGCCGACTGAGATTGTTTACCAAAACACAGTTTACAGGAGCGCAATCTTAATTCGAAAATTAATTCATTTTAAAAAATATAATTCTCTCTCCCCAAATTTCTATAAGGTATCTGATACTTTATATGGTCTCGCTGTGAATTACAATAGACTCTTTTGACAAGCTCATCTGTGAATTTCTTGGCACTGGAAGTGGTTAAACCTCACCAGTTAACCTGATGTGTGTGTCACATTCATTTGAGGTAGAAGTCTAGATCAGCAGGCTTCTTCTTCTTCTTGTATACAGCCGACCATACCTCCACCACTGAACGCAGCAGTATCGACAAGATTTGTTGTGGTCGACTGCTGAATAAATATGGTTCAATCTTACATGGACCGATCCGTCAAACGAACATTCCTTTCGGGGTAGTTGATAGCTGTCTTTCTCCCCACCTGCACACTCTCAAACAGTTGGAATGAAACTATCCATCTTTGACATCATGTCCTTCAGGATTTTGAGATGACCTGGTACCATCAGTACTGCACTTCGATCATGATTTACAATCTTCAGGCTTGTTCTTAACTCTGAGATCTCTATACATTCCATTAAATAGTGGTAAACTATTTCAATTTCTCAACCAATGTATTTATTTTCCTGCGTTTTTCCAAATCTTTGGAAATATGCAGGAAATCTCCCATGTCCGAATATAATTTGGATTATCAGTGGATGGTATCTTCTTATTTTAATTTCCGGATAAGGAATAAATCCGAAAGTGACTCTTCCTTTTTTTGGACATATACCATCTGTCAAACCATTGTAGTTTTATTGTACTTAAAATATTAAAAAAGGAAGCATTATCAATTCGAATCCCTCGCATACTAACAAAATATGATGCATTTTGTGCTTCAAAGAATAGTGAAGGAAAATGAAAATGGATTTTAGGTCCATTTTATTTCTTCCATCAATTGCTCAGCCCAAAATATGATGCAGATCTGTCTTGTTTCTCACAAGATTCACTATAGAATTTTCATTATCTAAGTTATTGCTTTTATGTCTTCACGTACTCAGACAATCAGCATTTAAACAAATATTATTCAAAATTTATTGTAGATATGCATTTAATTGAAAAATTTATTAGTTTAACTTCCCTGAATTGCTAAATTTTCTAGTTATCACGTTCTAATGGATATGGAGGTACAGCAGACAGATATTCCATTGGCATAATTCTTTCAAAATTTTATAGAAATCTTCTAATAGAAATTTCTTGAAATGCTTGTATCTAAATTTCATTCTTGAAATTCTTTGTATTTTTTAATTATTGCAGAGATCTTATTCAAAAATTGTCCTTATTGGATCCTAGGAAGGCCGGTTGGATGAGAATCATTAAAATTTCGGGACCAAAGTTCTTGGCAGTAGGAATATTTTCTCTCAATTTGAGGTGTTTAAAAAACTCAACGTGCATGATTGAGAATCAAGGAAAACTGAGACAAACTCACTTCACTAAAAGTATAATTTTTAAGATCCAAAACTCGTGGAAAGAAATTTGGAACCTGGAAAATCCTGCAAAGCAGAAATAGAATTGGGAAAGAAATAACCTTCATTATCCTTTCATTTTCACGATTCCCGAATTGCTTCCCTTTCATTTTGAATTTTTGACCTGGTTAAGAAAAGGATTCGAAATTCAAAAAATCTCATTTTTCAGACATCTCCTATGAATAAATACTTATGTCCCAGGATTTCTTTCGATTAACCAGTGACGTCAGAGGCAAGAAACGAACACTGCTCGTTCAAAGAAAATTTAAAATCTAATGCATTTAAATTATTTTTTAAAAACTAAAAATCGCATTGATTCGCCATTTTTTAGTAGAAGAATAAAACAGCTTTTTATTTTATCACATACTGAATTGTTATTTTCAAAGAATTTGACATTTGCTTTATTCATAAATCCAAATATTGATAAATCTGTTAGATTCCCGATCTCTCCAAGACCGAAAAATATATTTTGGAAATGATCTCCGTCTGACGATCTGTGAACGCAATACTTAAAAAACATAATCAGGCGCATGTATTAAATTTGTTATGTGATAGTTTATAAATTATTTAGATATGCAATTTTGTCTAAATTTGTCTGTCTGGTGATGGGTAAAGTTTGGCGTTTGGAGAAAATCTATTTCTGTCGTCTGTAATTTCATATCCATGCGAATATTATGATCAGAAAACTTAACTATGTTAAAGGCTACTACCAAAAATATTGTAGTACAAATTATTTTGCACCATCATAATTTTCGAAATTATTTTTCCAACTATATTTAAGATTTTATGGTATATATATATATTCTATGTTTAATCCATTTTAAAAGAAAATATTTTGATCACATTTTCTAAAATTAAATGTGAGAATTCCGAACGAATATGAAGCGAATCACGAGACACAATAAATAGTTTCTTTCACTAGCATTCTGAAAAAACACCAAGTGTTACAATTTTAAAAGAATACACAAATCTTATACATAAAAATGAACATTTGTTTGTTTTAATTTACGTACTGTCGTACCATTCATCCTATTTCGATAAAATATTGCCAAATAATAAATTGATTTCACTTAATATTACTTTTTTCGAAGGCAGGAACGCGCTAAGTACCAGCTAGTATTTTTATGTAAGGAGTCTGTCTAAAAATAGTATCATCACTTACAACATTGCCATTATATTAAAACAGATATTTGTCAATTTAATAAGAGGCTCCAAAAAATAAAATATTTGAATCTTGAATAATGCGTCGAGACCGACTGCAGAGGCTTTTAAAATAGAAAAAAATGGTAGAAAGAAAAGAACTGGCTTTCTTCGATACCACATGTCGTTCGGAAGTCACAACTAAAAATTTTCTTTCTTTTTCTCCCTTTACCAGTCCAAAAAAATGACATCACTTTCTCCCTCCGTGCCCTGAGGTCCGATAAGTAGAGTTGGCCATTGCGTGGTGCGTTTTCCAGACATCCGCGATGCTTTTCTTTGTGATCGAAAACGCATTTCAGCTTGCCCGGCACGACTATTTTTCTTGCGTTCTTCGAAACCGAGCCAGTACTTTGTATCGAACTTTCTCGTCATCTATCACGGATCACTCAGCGCTGCGTTCACCCTCCCACGCTCACTTAGTTTAGACTTTTTCTTTGTCATTTCTGAGTGCTTTTGATAGGTGAAATGTATCATTAGGAAACACCAACAGTTACTTTATAGAAATGATCTTTATATCTCATCAGATTTATCAAACTGTTAACTCAAGTAGCGCTGGGAATTATATTGTTGTTGCTACCCATGGCATTTTATAAGCAAACCGGGGTAACTACTAGCCGGGTACCAGCTAGTACTTTTGTAAATTTCGAACTGTTTGCATGCAGACCATCTCTGTAACTGTGAATCAAAATAGTTTCAGGAACTCGAAGAGAAATCGTCAGCAGTTGTTAATTATTTAATATCTACTCCAGAAATTAAAAAGAAGCAGGTTTTCCCATTTCTCGTTGTTGTTAACCGTGGCACTTTACAAGTCCACCTACCGAAAGCTATCAACGATTTAACCCTCTGTTAGGCGCGCGACTTTTACTGCCGTGTTTAGGCGCACGGTCTACACTCGTAGACCAAATTTATTTACTGCTTAAAATGCAACAAATAAAATTGCTTGATTAAAAACTGATTCATACTTTTCTTTTAAGTATTTTAAAATGTAATAAAGTAATTTAAATAAACTTTATAAAGTTATTACTAGTTTTTACTCGCAATTAAATCTTGTTATGCATTTTTAAGGATTATTATACATACAAAAGCAAAAATTAAATAATATAAACAAAACTAAGCAAAAATTAATTTCTTGAGTTCAAAAATCAAGTAAAAGGGCAATATTTACAAACAGCATTTAGAAAGAATAAAATGAAAATCTTTATCATTTCACAGGCTTTTGTATTTTCAGTTATTCAAACACGAAACACACATATCAGCCACGTGTTCTTTGCGTGCAGACTGGGGGCATTTGCAGCAATCTCGCCTGGAAGACTTCTCGGACATATGCTGCGACGTCCCACATAATTTTTCTCCTTAGGATTTTCCATAGGTTGTTGAGTTTCTTCAAGATCTAAAAAGACAGTTGCACGTCTTCTAATTTCCACAGGCAGTTCTTTCAATATTGATCTAAATTGTATTTGTGGCCGTATTAACTCCCATGCAAACGATTCAATAACTTTTCGTCTTTTTGTTTTATTTTCTGAATTATTTGCCTTGTAAACACAAAGGGCATTTATAGCAGAGAGGTTCAACAAGTCACAGAAAATTACCATAGGCCATTGCCTGGAGTTCCTTGCAACATCATAACTTCGACACATTTGATCTACTAAGTCTACAGCTATTTTAGTTTTATTGTAGAAGGTTATTTCCGGTTTTACCTTTTCTTCCGTTTCTGGATCAATTGCATATTTGTGGTGCATACTTGATGCAATTAACACAACTTTGTACTTCTTAGGAATATATGGCACTAAAGTTATTTCGTGCTGAAATCCAAAAATAGAACTTTTCTCTCCTCTTCCTTGCAACACTCTAATGCATTAAAATAGTCAAACGTTTTAACTTTTGCCTTATAAAGCGCGAAGAAACAAAATCGCAATCTGATAAAAATGTGACGTAATTAGGCGCGCGGTCTACAATCGTAGACCAACCGAATTCTTCCGTAAATAAACTAGGCGTCTGCACTCGCTAACAAGCGAAACGACACTGGCGGTGTAAAACAGTGTATTTGTTAGACAATGATCCGAACTTTTGAGTCAGTCTTTGGGTTTTTCCACTTCCAATCCATGATCTCATGTAAACAAAACTGAAAGATTCGAATCCGACTTTTCAAAGTTTAGTGATTTGTTGTTGGCGGCACTTATTATGCAAATTACGCATACTTAACTAGTATAAATACGTGTGGAATTAAAATCTGTGGGTTTTGATGTTAGAATGAGGCTCGGATGATATAAGACCATGCGGTTGGCTTGCCTTTTAGGAATTTTTAAGATGAATCGCTGCGTTTTTAGATTGAATGGTCGAATTCGAATCTGTTAAAGTTTATTCACAGTATGTGGTAATATTAATTTATTTTGATCTTTATTTTGAGATTTAACGTATTATTTCTTTTCTTTTTGCTCTAAGAATGAGCCTGTTGACTTTTACTTAAATAAATATGAACTTTTATGAAAACTGCTTTTATCATTCTTCCTCGACAATAAATTCCACTGCGCAGCTTTGCTAATTTCGGATTAATTTATCCGGAAATCTAACAGTATTTAGAACAGCTACTGGGAAGGAAGTGTCTGCGCGCGCCATATATTAGAAATTACGTTATTTAAAAAGTACCTGGTCTACGATCGTAGACCGCGCGCCTAACGGAGGGTTAAGCCTAAATAAGCATCCCTTGTTTTTCAGTAGCGCCAACCAGGGCCAAGAGTGCGACTTAGCTACTTCGTGCTTGACATTCGCTTGCACAACACACTTTTACAGGGAGGCACATTCACACTCTACTCACAGATAGAGCACATAATAACAACCATGCCAAAACCGGGACTCAACCCGGGACGCCCAGAACACTAGTAAGACATACATGTTTGTTGAGAGAATGTTGTACAGAACATTTTATCGCTCATTTCGAGTGACGCCATGAGATGAGCATCAATTATAAGACATTAAAGAACCAGCGGCAATGTCAGAAAGATCTTGCACATCTAGTCTTTTGAGTTTTACTCTTTGAGGAAGAAATCCAACAAGTCACGTCCACTGTATCCGAAGAAGAGATGTCATTCTAGTTAATATTTTGTATGTTGTTCGATATAGATTCAGTTTTAGTTTAAGCAATTTGCCAAGATCAAGCAATAGATCACGGGGAAGACACGCTACCCCTATGCCAGGGCACCCGATGGAGATAATAGGGAACAAATGAGTTACCATTGTTTCAATAAAGCGCCTATATTAAATTCAGAATTGAATAATCGGATTAAGAACGGAGATAGGTGGATATCAGAAAGAATTCTTGCAGTAAATTTTCTGCAGTAAACTTGCAGATTTTTTATTAATCGAGGGAATATATGGCTTACAAGAATAATATAGACATCTGAATGAAATATAAAGCGGTAAATAATGCTGACATTTATCAGGAAACTGTCATTTTTTAAATCTTCTGCACAACAGTACATAAAAGTAAAGTAAAAAATAACTCGCACTCACACACAGATCGTATATATATAATTTCCAAAATCCTACTTTTTCCAAACTTACTCTAATCTAATTAAATTATAATTAGACTTTATTAGTATTTATAATATAAATACATTTCTAATTTCAATTTACCCATTAAA
>JAPMOQ010026581.1:1688192-1729329 GCA_026543055.1 Argiope trifasciata | reverse complement strand
ACCAGTAAGAAGAATGAAAGTTAATATATAGCAGTAGTATCAGTTAAAATACTGAATTTAAATACACAATTATATTAAAGTTTTTGCAAAAATGACGCATAAGACATTAGTAGTAAAACTTTCAGCATCAAAATGTCAAACTATTTAACGAATATCTTCATTAATCTTATTTGTATCAATGTCTAGAAATCAATTACTTTCTTTAAAAAAGGTTCAGATATAGTTTCTTTAAAGAAATTTTAATCTATTTTTCTATCTCAGCGTTACTTAGATACATATATAAATTCATGTTTAATGGTTCATTTAACATTGCAAAACCCGCTTTAAAAAGAAGACTATTTTATAAATTCTGCAAGCTGATAGTGGCTTATTGCATCTGAGTCTTTCGAAAATTTTCAATATAATTAAATCTGAAAAATTCAAGTGAGTGTTTTATAAATGATTTGCACCTAACATTTAATAACTTTCAACTATAGCATCACAGAAAGCATCTAGAGGAAATACTTGATATCAAAATCAATAATCATTTTTTGTATTCCGCACAATTCAATAAAATACTGAAGCAAAAAAAATATGCAGGTTTAACGAATTCTTAAAAATGTGCAGCAATCTAGATGAAAATAACTTTATATTTTTATTTTTTACAGGACAATGATAAAATATCTCCAAAGAAAATATTTTCTGGGTAAGGAAATTCTTAAACGCTTCTGCTGTTTAATAAATAAAACAAAACTCAGTTCTCTGGGCATCTTTAGTTTCAATCATATCAAAAGAGAAAAAAAATAATGTAAAACATTCATTACATTATAAAATGGCAGCAGAATTTTTAAATAGTTAGATCACAAGCAATTGCATATTCATCGTTTTGATCCCATAAACTATTTTGCATTCCAAAACTTCTTATTTCCTGCCATTGAATTCTGAACTGATCATTTATCTCATTATCTTTTCCAAGAGGTCTTCTACATTTTAAAAGATGCGTCAAATTCTTCTTCCTCTGGTGTACAGATTAGGTGCTTGGCATTCAAAATTATGTCCGAAATTTCCTCCCTTCGAATCAGCGCCAAGTGCCGGGCAACACCTCTCATTCATCAGCAGCTCCTCTATTCCCCGAAGAACCACCCCACCTTTCTTAATGAACACTTCTGAAAGGAATGCTCCAAAATCGATGGGACATTTAAAAGAACACGAAAGATGGCCTCATTAAAGTGTTATCTTTCCGCAGAAGAGAAGGGGAACAAAACCATTTGTCATAATTGCAACTTCAGCCACGACCACAGCGCAAATGCTAAACAACTATTCTCGGCTCACGAGATGAACGCCTTTCGGAAAGGTTAGAAGCACACAAATTAATTCAATTTAATAGTTTGAAACATCTTAAAACATTTGATGAGTTCGTTCCAAATATCCATGGATAGTATTTGTTTTTGGTTAGGTACCAGAGGGGGAAATGCATTAATGGTTACATCATAGTTAGAACCGGTAGAGCATTAGTACTAGGTTTACCAGTATTTAAGGGAATGTATGGAGATCTTAGAGTGAAGGAAGGACCTCAAGATTGTAATTAATGATTTAAGTACAGTACTGGTGGTACCAGGTCATCTCGAAACCCTGAAGGGCATGATGTCAGAGATGGACAGTTTCATCCCAACTGTGCAGGTGAGGAGAAAGACGGATATTGACTACCCTGAAAGGAATGTTAGTTTGACGGATTGGTCCATGTAAAGTTGGACAATACTTATTCAACAGTCGACCACACCAAATTCTGTCGATGCTGCTACATTCAGTAGTGGTGGGGTGGTCGGCTGTAAACAAAAACATGAAGCATTAGTACTAGGCTAACTGGTGATGTTTAACCACTTGCAGTGGCAAGAAACTCACAGACGCGCGTGTGAAAAGAGTCTATTGTAACTCGCAGCGAGACCATATAAAGTATCGGATACCTTATGAAAATGGGTTGGAGAGGAGGGGATTATATTTCCTAAATGAATTCATTTTCGATTTAAAACTGTGCTCAAGTAAAGTCCAGTCTTATGTTTTAGTAAACAGTCTTAGTTGGCAGGTCGCGAATGTTATTTTTGCATCTGTGACAATTGCCTGCTGATTTGCGTTGCACGTCATTAGATATTAAGTGACAAAAGAATTTCTACGTGCGTGTCATATCTTTCCACCATAAGTGGTTTATCGATGTGGTAATCCTATGGCCTTATGAATGTAATGGTGGCAAATAATTTCCACTAAGTGGAGATCGTAAATTACCCAAAGTAGTAAAAGTTCCAACTATGGTTGTGATGCAATGGATTATCAATTTGAAAATCCCTTAGCCGATTGGGGAGTGAATAACTTGGAGTGGTTCCTTCCGGGGCTACTTGGCAGTCATCTTTAGAATAGCATCATAATGACTGCGTTTGAAATCCGATGAGTCCAAAGGACGGATGAGCAACTCCCAGCTCAAGCTAGCCCACAAATCAGCCACACGTACTTAGTTTAGCTTAGTTATATTAACGTCCATTTTTAAATCAACACTTGGGCTATTTTGTGAAGGACTTCGTCATTTTGAACCGTGGTCAGGTGACGAGGACAGCACCTGAGCCCCCCTCCCCTCTCCATACCACACCACACCAGGGGAAGGATGTTTATACGGACATTTAATGTGCACCAGACCCGCGTACACATAACGGTTCTTCTTTGAAATCAGGTATCAAACCGAGTCATTACCATCAAGTCACCTTGGCCCCACATGTTCCAATCGAATAGCTCTAGATCTTTTTAAAACGAATGATCATTGAATCCGAAATGTTAAAAGTGGTGACTCTTCGGGCATTTAGCAGATTCCAAAGCACCAAAAGTAAGTTGTAATTGACACTAGTGATTACATGGAATTATTATAAACTTTTCAAGCTTGTAATTATGTTTGTATCAGCTGTAATTATACGGTTTGGAAAAAAATCCCCAACTCTCTTACTTTAAGAAGGACTCATATTTATATAGAAAAATATAAAAATATATATGAAATTTTAAAAATTTTATGTCGTAAAGTACTGTTTGCTAGTATATAAATCTCTCTTCTGAACCGAAAGAAAGAAAGAAACATTTCAGCACACGTTCAGATAGAAGTATAATCGCATCATGGATTAACATCCACTTTCCTAAACTTTTCTTCATGAGCATTGACGAAGTTTTTCAATACAAAAGTACTTTTAAAAAATAATCTGAAAGATATTTAAATAATAAAATGAACAATTATGAGTCAAACAAAATATTAATTTGCCTGTATTCCAAAGCGAATTACAGATTTTAAATGTACTGTTTGTAAATTAAATTACGATAAAGTGTGAACAGGCCAAAATAATATTTTATTTCATATTAAAATCGCTAAGAATTTCGTGAAATAAATTACGATAAAGTACAACATTTAGTAACCAATACATCTGGACTGAGATTTTGATTACTAAACTTGTTCAGGTAAACAAGAAAAAAATATTTCGAAAATTTTCTAGAATAAAGTGTAATGAATTTAACTTTAGATAAAAAGGATCAATGAAAAATAACTTTTGGTAACAAGAAATCTTATTTAAATGTATTTTGTATTATTTTTTTCCTAATCAAGTTTATATAACATTATTTAATTATATTATTGTTATTATTAAGTCACGAATGAAAATATTTTTATTAACAGTTTACACTTTAAAATTTGCAGATTCAAATAACCGACCTGCAAATAAAAAATTACTTTAGCGCAAAGTAATATGATTTAAATCCGATTCAATTTTATAACTAGAAAAAGGTAATTAATTCTATACTATTGAAAATTTCTTATTTCTATGATATAAATTATGAAAATCTATACAAAAGTTTTAATAAATTGTAATAGCCAGAAAAAAATGAATAAACCGTATTATGATAAATTTTAATATAGTGCATAAAGCCATCACAAAATCTAATATTTCTGAATGTCATTTTTTTTCTAATTTTATTTGTTCTTCTATACAATGCAAAATATGACTTTAGAGAAGGGGGAAAATCAATATTTTCAATTACAGGTATTCTTGAAGAAATGTTCAAGTTTTAAAACAATAAGAGAAACCATCTGCATTTCTACAAATATATGTTAATAGTCTGTATTGATGTTTTTCTGAGAAAGCTATTTGAATATTGAATGAAAGGAAATTAGTTTTCCTCTGACATTAATAAAAACAGCAAAAGAATGCTTCCATTTAATGTGTTTATTTATTTATTTTCTATATTTTTGATAAACTTTTCAATTCATTTCATCGATTTGAAACTCGATATCCAACCCATCAACAACAGAATCAAACCCAGAAAGAAGTATTATAAATAAACAATGAAAACGGTATAAGTGCTTACCTCAACAATGAAATATATTGAAGTAAAAAACATTCAACATTTTATTGCAAATTTGGAATAAAAAAATATACAAAATAAACAAACTTTCCGCAGTTCCGGTGAAAGAAAACATAAACATTTTGCTTGGTTTTTAGTTAACTAAAATTCTAACCAATTTTTTAAAAAAGAGCTCCATGATGCATACTGGCAATCTCCAAAATAAGTTTCAGTCAAATTTGTCAGTTCAAAATTTGATATTCTGACTTATAAATCGCCAAACACATGTACAAATAGGCATTCAGATTGGTACATATACACACACTTTTATTATAAAAAGAAATATACACATAATTATATGTCGATAAGTCTTCCATACAGAATTTCATACAGGGATTTTCAATAATATGTATAGTTATTTAATATAACTTTTTTTAATGAGTTACGCAGGAGTCTATTAAAATTCATTCTATGTTCTATCGTCAAACAGTCCATATATAAAGAGGGGACTACTGGCTTTCAGAAACATGGCACTCTCATGCATTACTTTGTTTGGCTCGTGTTGATGAGAACAGAGCTAGACCTACAGTCATTTGATATACTCAATTTTAGTTTCTGAAATGCACTTTATTTTTGTGATTTCATAATTTGTCTTCAGGAATTTTTAATATTGTAACTATTGTTGCAATGGGTAAAAATTTCAGCTAATTTTTATAAAGTAGGCACGTAACTGACAATTTCAGCGTTAAATGATTGTTTTTTCGCATTTTTGTTGTGAAGTGGTTTACATTCTATTTGTTTAAAAATTTATACGCATTTAGAAACTTTTAAATAAAAATCTCTATGCACCAAGTTTTACTCAAAGTGCTCTAACTACGATCTCGAATCAAGCAATAAATGCAGTAGTGATCTCATAGTTCGAGCACTTTGAGTAAAATTTTGTGCATAGAGATAGATATTTATTTAAAAGTTTCTAAATGAGTATAAATTTTAAAACAAACTGAAGTAAACCACTTCACAACAAAAATACGAAAAAAACCCTTGTAAAGCTGAAATTGGGAAAAAAAATTGTGGTATATATCCTTTCTCAATATTTTTTTCACCTTTTTTTCTCTTTTAATTTTTTCCTCTTTTTATAGTCTACAATTGGTCACAAGCCATATACAAATTAAAGAGAACTCGACTAAATTTAAAACTCAGCCAAATAATCGAATATGTATTGACCGCAAAATTTGGAAAGATGGAAAATCTTTATATAAATTATTTTCAAAACCGAAAGTATTTATCAACAAAAAGTTACTATCGTTTATGAAAATAAATATTTCTGAAAATACAGAATCGCTTACTTTCGCCACCGGTCAATTTTCCATGAAGTAATAAATCCCCCGAGGAAGAGACATCTCATATACGTTACAAAACTACACCATCAGTGCTTTTCTTTAATTTCATTAAATCAACGTTCTGTTCCGGAGCTACACTTAACTCACCCTAACATTTTTTCAGTTTTTAAAAACCCTTTGCTTTTGTATATGAATTTAACTATTTCTTTTGCTGCTTTCTCACCATTTATTCACTGATTTTTTTTAACAATTTTTGTGCGAAAAACATGATTCAAAGTTTTATTTGACAATTTTAAACTTTTTTATATCACCTGAATATGTGCACTTTTACTTCATTTTAGACATTTTAATGTTTGGTTCCTTTTATCTCGTAGGATTTCAAACCATACGCCTGGCGCTGTTTGGACAAAGATGGTTCTTGCGACAAAAAATCCAACTAATCAACCCTATGATACTACACTACGATAGAATGTCGTTTGACTTGAAATGGCATGTTGAACAAATACCGCATGACCACCTAGGAGGCGATACCTTCCATCCAAATGTTGAAAGTAATTTGGCCACTGTACCCTAGTTGCACACATATACTGTACAATACTGAATGATATTAAACAGTACTCGTAATATTGTATGATATTGTTAAATATCAAATTATATAATATTCATAAAATATAATAATATAGTGCAACAGGATATGCTACCTAGGTAGCACCTTTCTGTTACATATATTTCAAAATAAAGCTTCTTTAAAGTTTGATTATTTGGCTGTGTTAATGTAAATTCAATATTCTGACTTGAAGGAATTTAAATTCATAAAAAGTTTTTTTAAACCATATTAAAAAAAAAATTTTGATTGATGAATTAAAAGCAGACTGAAAAATATGAAAAATCCATTTCGAACTCTTAGATAAGAGAGCAGATGACATATCGTTTATTTCTTCATTTTAACAGAGCATGACGGAGACGTGATGTATCAGGATATCTGTGTCAAGCGCCCACAACTTTCGGTTTTCAAAGACTGAACGCATTTTCACGAAACTGATACTGTGATACTCTTGCATTTTTTTAATGAAAGGAAAAAGTGTAACATAACGACTTGAGGTTAAAATAACTAAATAAAAAAAGAAGGAATAATAAATCGTTGTCTTACGTTCTAGTTTTTGAAGAAGATGGAAGGAACTAAATTGCTGACTAATAATAGTAACATTTATAGTCAGTTTCGTGGTTAATGAGATTTACATAATGCTTTTATAGATTTTTTAGGCAATGTTCGTTCCAAGGGTAATTTAACCTAAAAAACATAGCATCTATAAATGCTATACAATATTTTATCTTACTTGATAAATGTAGCACTTAAATATAATAAGTTCTAGAAATAAAAATGTAAATAAAATTTATTTCGTATTTTTTTTGTTTTAAAATAGCTGTCATTACTTTTGCTTATCTTATTTTAAGAAAAATAAACCAATTCGAAATCCTGTGATGAAAAATCGCACTTATTTTTCAAAATAGATTGAATTATTTCATATATCAACCTACCTATTCGACGTAACAATATATGATATGGATGGACTAATCGGTGGGAGTTTGAAGAATTAGGCGAAACCTTATGGGATGATTGCCAATTTGATATTTTTCTTTTCTATATATTATACAAATATACTTTTCCATAAAGAGATTATACAAAGATGAATGGCTATATTTTTTATGTTCTGAATTTAAACGCATCTATTTCGAATCCATTAGGTTGGAACACAAACAATAAGAAAAGTTGATTCGTCAGAATTTTTTATTTCATTATTTTAAAAAAAAATATCTTTGTTGTATGGACTGAAGCAGTATAACCATGGTAATTTTATATCTGTCTTTGACATGGGTGACTTGGCGATAAGGTCTCAACTTTGGAACCTGTGGGTTTCAGGTTCGAGACCCAATTCCACCGAAGAACTGTCGTGTAAGTTGGCAATGTGCACGCAAAATCTATTGGCTTCTCGCAAAATTCGCCACGTTGGTGCGGAGGTTTTTATATTGGAGTGCCTATTCAGTTGTCTTCCTCGTCATCTTACTACGGTTCGGAATTGTGAGGTCAGACCAAAAGTAGTCCTAGTGTTGCTTTTAAATTGGACACAAATATAAATGAATTAAACTTCGTATTTCTTTCAATTAAACAATTATTGATTTAGAATTTGTTTGCTTTAAAGACAAATAACACCAAAATACCAGTCATTTTTTTTTCATTTTTTAGGCTTACTGGTATCAATGAATGATTTTCAGAGCCGTGGTGGCCTAGTGGTAAGTTTTCAGCTTCAAAACCAAAGGGTTTCAGGTTCATTCTCTGATTCCACCGAAGAACCGCCATGCTAGCGGGTATCTCTGACCATCAGAAAAACTGCAAGTTTTGCAAACAGTCTCGTCTTAGTTGAACCAGTGGAAGTGATCCCCTCTAAACTTTTCGTTCATACCTTTGAATAGTGGTTGATGTGGCCTGGTGGTACGGCCTCGGGTTGGAAACTGGGGGTTTTCAGGTTCGAGCCCCGGCTCCACAGAAGAACCGCCGCGTAAGGGGGTCTGGTTTAAGTCCGTCGGGGTCAAACGCCCTCCTGCTGGTGTGGTGTGGAAGTTTGGAGAGGGGTGTGTGGCAGCTCAGGTGCCGTCTTCGCCATCTCAACGCGGTTCAAAACGACGAGGTCCATCCCAAAATAGCCCTAGTTTTGCGTCAAAACGGGACGTTACTATAACTAAACTAAACGATTAATTTTCTATCATTTTAATAGTTTTTCCCAATTAGGAACACTCTAACACAAATAGTTCTTTTTCTCTCTAATTTTTCATAATTATTTTATTTCTCTTATAAGGCTACTGATGACGCTTGGACAAAGCGTTTATCGAAATTCTCCCTTCTTGGAATTTTTCCAGACGCAAAAGCATATTAAGGCACGAAAGGTTTTCTTCCATACTAAGCGAATCTATTTCCAGCGGAATGGCTTCGCGATGTCTCGTCTTTCTTTCCTAATAAGACGGCACAGAGCTGTTGACCTTTCGAATCGGCCGGACTATCTCCCTCGTTACGTCACTAATGACAGTCAGCATCTGTCGCTATGGCCAATCATAGAGGCGTAGAAGAGATTCATATGCATTAGGCTTTCATTTGTTCCAGCCCCGTGGATTAGCTCTGCTTTGCGGAAGGCAACATTTGGCGACAGATGACACACATATAAATGGCCGAGCATATTATTGAAGGAAATAAATAAAAAAAAAAATGAACAGTTTGAACATAATTTCTAACATAATTTCTTTTCAGACAAGCATTATACAATTAAAAAAAATTCGTCGTGTTGGCTAATGGCAGTTGGGGCACCTTAAATGGGCTGTGACTGCAAAACCCTCCAAGTTCCCATAACAAATGACATGGGAACAGAGCTCCACCTTCGGGAGATTTTAAATGCAAAAATTTTAAATATTTTAATATAAAAATTGGTTTCAAACCCACTCAATAATTTTAAAACATCTACCAATTTTAACACGACTCAAGATTTTACAAACGTTTAGGTCTTTAATTGAGACATTCCGCTTATAGACCATTGTGTCCCTTTTATCCTGCCCTAACGTTGTTTATTTTTGTGGTGTTCAGTGATATGTGTTTGTAAGGTGCTGTACTTTTGTTGCGCCCTCTCGGGCTGTGTGTTGCTGTGTCTCGAGTGCATTTTGATCATTCTACCATCTTTTTAAATATCGCCTTTTAATGAGTGTCCCAGATTAGATCTGATATTGCAATTGCCTTTCTTTTCTTTAATCTCATATCTATTGTATAATTGCATGCCACTATGGTGTATTATAATATCTTCCGGGCAGCGGTAGCCTGGTTGGTAGAGAGTCAGTTTCGTCACCGAAAGGTAGCGAGTTCTGTCCCCGTCTCGGCCAAAGAACACCGATTTGGTTAATGGCCGTTGGGGCACATATGACTGCAAAGTCCTCCAAATTCCCATAACAAATGATACGGAAACTCTGAACCCGGGATGAGTCGGTCACTGATTAGGATCTCAATTCTGACCTGCCAGTGGAGGAATGAGTTGGACCGCCCGGTAGGAAGGGTTGTGTGTTCGAGCGAAAGTCGTCCTTTTATCTGAGCGGTGTTCGTCAACAACGAAAGGCGCACACTTTTGCCTTCATTCGAAAGAGCTCCGCTCATTTGGGCTTGGTATGACCAAGTGGCACTAGACAGAACAGAACAGAAAAAAATCAATGCCTCTATTTTTATTTTAAGCAAGAATGATAAGGAAGATCTGCATCCCTAATCAATGTCTTCACCTACAAGTAGGACCGGGATAGGCTGGTGGTCAGATCTCAGCTTCGGACCGGAGAGTTTCAGGTTCAACACTAGATTCCACCGAAAGCTGTTCTGGTGCATACTAAATCAGTGGAGATCAATTGTCCTAACTGCTATTTTGGAGAAGGGAGTGTCAATTCATAAGTCATCCTCGTCATCTGGCAGCGACTCAAAATTACGAATTTTCATTCCAAAAGTAGTCCTAGTGTTGCTTTAAAATGGAACGTTAATATAACTAAACTCACCTACATGTAAAAATACCGAATATCATTTTCCACAGGATAGAATGTTTCTTTTCATATATACTTATTATTTGCAACTCTTTTTTTTTTTGTTATTACATGAGTTGATGGAAATGAAAGTAAGATACATGTAAATTTTTCTGTACATAAAACTTTCAGATGCCTTTAACAGTTTCGAAAAGCTGTCACAGAAGTCTCTAATTTGTACATGACAAGTTTGATCAGTTGTTGGCAACGGCAAAAAAAACAGGCACTGGATAAATGGTATGAAACAAAAAAAGTAGTTCACTGACATATCGATACAAAATAACACATATTGAAAATGAAACAATGACACAAAAACGAACAAGATATCATTACCATAAATTGATATTTTTATAAGAAGGTTTTTACTCCTTGAATTTCCCCTTGCGCAAGTGATTGTGTATGTGTGTATATTATCTTCAATCGAGCTAGAAATCTGACTTCTGCCTTCGGGTGATCAGGGATCTTTACCCTCAGAAGACACTACATCCCCTTTCCGTGGTAACACGGACACGACAACAACTCCTTGAATCCCGGATGGATGGATATGAAATATTAAAAAAATTATGTCATTGTCAAAAAATTCGAGGTAGATATCGGGCGAATCACTTTTCTGAGTTCGAAAAACAACTTTTTTTGAAAATATCTATACATCTGCCTGTTTGTGTCAAAGATAATTTTAAAACATTGTGAGCTAGACGGATGGAATTTGGTATGCGGTATTTATATTATAATTATACATTCAGTTGGAGCAATTCTATGAAAATTCTATTCTATGAAAACATCAATAAAATTGAAGAACATAATATAACTTTTCGGTGAAAATCTTCAAATGTTTAATTAAGTTGAATAGTCAATTCTTCAACCTGAATGATCTCTGTTTTTTTCTACCAATAGCCTCAAGAAATGCTAAGCAATATTTGTAGTGTTTATTTCAGATCGTTTTACCGAGAATTTAAACATCATTTCGAAGTTTTCAGAGGAATACTTTTGAATGAGGCTTTCAGAGTGGATTTTTCCTTCTTTAGGAAGCGAAGCAACGACATAAATTCTTTCTTCTCTTTCCAAAATGTATGATTAAAATTCTAAAAGAAAGACTTTATTGTCAGCAAATTTTTTAACAAGTTCGCGAGCCATTGTGATAAGCGGCAAAAATGTTGATGTTGTTTATGATGGAACTTATCGTAGACAATCCCGCTTGGCTAAGTTAGCGAATTTAAGACGAAATTTTCACGCCTCTTGATATTCAGAAGGGGCCTAGAGTACGATTTAGCTGCTTGAGCACCACATTCGCTTTCACAGCCCCTTTTTACTTTGGGGCAAATTCTCGCTGATAGAACAGAGGAAGAACAACATGTCCCAACAGGGACTCAAAACCGACACGCCCAAATCACAGGGAAGATGCATTACCCCTGTCCGGATGCCGACAGCAGTAAAAGTAGGAATGGGAAAGGTTTGCGCAATGCATCATCAAAATAAATATTTCCCATTTGCAAAGAGGAAAAACTGGAATGCAAAGAATAGAGAGAGCTTCACAGAGAAGAAATAGGAAAGCACTTTACTTGGGACTTGAGCTATCAAGTTCAAAAATGTCCTAAACTAAAACTGCAGCCATCACTACGCAAATGCTACAATTTTAGCTAACATCTACACCTTCATATATAAAGTAGTAACTACTACCCGGCGAGTTGCTGCCGCAGAAGAAATAATTTTTGAAATGATATGATATGATGATATTTGAAATATGACATGAATGAAATGATATTTATTTTTTTTATCAGCAGTAAATGCATTCATTGAAATTGAAGGATATATAAAGGCGAAGCATAAATAGTATTTATTCTATTTTTATTATTCTATTTTACAAACAAATATTCATTATTATTACATTCATTCTTTTAGAATTGTAAAGCTTGGTGTTCTTTCAGAATGGTCATGAAAAAAACTATTATTGTATCTTGTGACTCGTTTCATATTCGTTCTCCAGTTTATTGTTAAAAAATAGGATTTTCTTTTAAAATATATTCTACAAATATCTTATACTATAATACGAGGAATGGTTGCCAAGTCGAAAATTGCCCCAGAATTAATAAACTCCGGTAAACTTGGGGGTCTGGGGTTTTTGGCCACGAGGAATCGATTGGCGCCGGTTTTGAAGCGCTACGGTCGAGCAGTTCGGAGTTACAGATAGGATATTTTCAAACTTTATTAGTTCGCCATTTTGGCTAATAGGTTTCAAGCGGTAACGTGCTGCCATCTATAGCCAATATGGCGAACTAATAAAGTTTCCAGAAGATGATCTGGGACTCAAGGAACTGATCTCGAAATGGATGATCCATAACCCGTGTGGTGATATGAACCCAAACGCTCCGTGCATGGTCAACAAACATGGAAGAGACCAGTGCAGATGGGGATTTCCAATGGAACATCAAGACATGACATCGCTGGTGGACGATGAAAAGCCGAGGTTTAACCGGTTATCTTTTCGCCAATGGTTTCACAAATTTTCTTATGGCATGTATTGTTTTGATAAATCACAATTGAAAATTTAAATCTTCGATACCTGTTTTCTCCGAGCGGAGCTCGGTCACCCGCTGGTTTTCTTTTAAAACTGATTAACCACAGAAAATATATTCATGGTCATGAAAGAAACTATTTATTGCATCTCTTGACTTGTTTAACATTCGTTCAGGATTTTCAAATTTAATTTTAGAAAATGTGATTAAAATATTTTCTTTTAAAATTGATTAAACGTAGAAAATATATTCATAACATAAAATAGTCAATATAGTTGAAAAGATAATTTTTTGAAAACTAAGAGGGTGCAAAATTGTTTGCGCTATCATATTTTCGGAGGTAACTGCAAAAAAAGATAAAATTTTATAAAATATTTATTTAAAATTTCAAACCTGTAGGATTGGCTCCCCTAAAACTTTCTCGTGCTTTCTCTAATAAAACTATTACCTCATAGAAAGACTTTCATTGTATTTACGTACAATAGTTACGAAATATTAACGTCTAGCTTGAATTCAGCATCTTTACTGAATCTGTTGTGCCACCTTGGCGAGTTATTTGTTGGTTAATCCATGGCTAATACAGGCGATAAATAGGTCTGAAAATATTGTTTATACTTTAGATAATTTAATTGTGCCTATAACCTTCGCGTAAGTGCCAGTAATAAGTATTCAAAGCTTCATCGCAATCGGATGAGCGGCACGGCAGCGCATAAGAGACTTACTGATAAGCATTCATTTTTATTTATATAGACAAGTTAGTATATAAATTTGCTTTTTAAAGAAAATACTAAGAAAGTTTTAAATTTATATAACATGCACTCTATGAAAACTTCTTTCATCACATCGTAGGAATTCAAGTGAAACAGTACACATATCTCAATATATCGCCTAGCCATAAAAGTGCTTACTAATTTATTTAAAACAATTAAATTGGGTGCATTGAAGCGTCCCTCACAAATTTGGATGTCGTGACTTTCGTACCATTCTGCATTGCAATAAAAAAAGAGTACCGTTTACGATTGTGTATGAGTTAAAGTTTTATTTGTAAATGGTTTCAATGAGTTTTTAAATTGTCTTGATTTTTGAACTCTGTTCTAATTATCTCTGCTTTTCTCCAATTTTTATTTTTTAAAGAATTAACAAAATGATGCTCTGAAGAGTAACACAATAGTTGTTGTTTTTACAGTAAAAAAACAATATTTTAAACAATTATAATGCATGATAAATTTCTGGCGCTTAATTTCTTAAGAGGGTGGTACGCATCAAGTGTTTCTTTATACAATTTGACTTCTCATTATCATGATTATAAATTATATTATTATTATATAATTAAATTATATTATTATTATATAATTAAATTAAATTATTATTATTATTATACTCGTATTATCTATTATGTTTCTACTCATGATGGCTACTTTTATTAATAATGATGTCGAATAATATAATGACAATTTATAATTGCTATATTTTTTAATTTTTAGTTACTTTGATTAGTTTTTTCGATAATAAAGACACTTTGAATTTAGCTGCCCTAAACTTAATCAGGAATTTTCATAAGTAAATATTCCCTTAAGTAATTGGAAAGAATCGTGGATTCGGTGTATAAAAGAACACGAAAGGAGTTTTTTTTAGCAAAATGGCTTTATTATTGTAATTGGAAAAGTAACTTTATTAGAAGAATGAATGATTCATCAGGCTCATAAGCCAAAACGGCAATAAATTTATATTTTACTGAATAGGATAAAATAAAAACAACAAAACATGATATTTATTTTAGCATAAAAAATGTTTCTGAAAATCTTTTATTTCTGAAAGTAGTATTTTTAATTTAAAAAATGAAAATAAATTATAGTAATTCGGAAATTTTTCCTCGTGAGTTAGCAATACGGTAAAGATTGTGGCTTCATACATGGATAATTTAATAACTATTCCAACTTTAAAATATTTATAAATATATTGAAAAATATTATATCATATATTGAAAGGATTGCTAATTTTTGAATATTCTCGGAAAGTAGTTTGAATACAATCTTCATTTTAAGAAAAACGTCAAAATTAAAAGTACCAATTATGAGTAATAATTTTTTACACAAATTTCACTATTTGAAGGAAAAATGGCCCAAATTATCAAATATAAACAAAAAAATTTGATTATTTTATTTAATAACTAATAGTCGTATGTTACTATACGATTAAGGAAATCTGAAAAGTTAGAAACATAAAAATTTCTCAGCAACAAGCTTTTGAGTTAAATGAATACCCAACATTTGTTTAACGTGATGCCAAAAAAATAAGGTTTATATATTCCCAACATAGAGCCTTCGATAATACATAATTTGAGTACAATTGAATAAAATAATATTTATAAAACTTTTAAAATATCAGCAATTTTTTTTCAATAAAATTCGTAAATTCTTTTAAGGTCTCCATCATTTTATCAATATTATTCAACCCTTTTTGTTGCCATATAGCATTTACGCATTCTGTAATTTGCCAGGAAAATTTTTCAATAGTTTTATAATTTTTTTAAGAAGTCGTATTTATTCATCCATTGTAACAATGTAGTAAGTGATATAAAATCACATCATGATATAGTTAAATAAAAAAAGTCACTGCAAATCGAAAGGGTTGCTTCAAAAATGAGTTAGCTCCAATTATTCAAGTTTACAGAAAACCGTAAGAAACATTTGAAAATTCTGAATTCCAAATTGTGTGAAGATTTTCTTTTTAAGCAATCTTCTTAATTTTTTTTACATATTACAACGGTATTTTCACTCAAAAACCTGTTTCCCAGATGACGTGGCATATGTTGGAACCATGTAGATAGTCTGCCTACCACTGTGAAAAATATTTCACAATAAAAATGCGGTTTATATATATTATCATTATTAAATATTTAAAGTAAATTAACAATATATACATACACACACACATATATATATATACATATACATATATACACATCTTAGTTTTAAAAACAAAAAACACTATACATTAATTATCTTAATCCCCCTCCGTGAATCAGGCTCATTTTTTGCATCGTTCGGCTGTTGGCCATTGTAGAAATTACATATCATTTTGTGGAAAGTATTTGCGAACTAGTTCTATTACATCTTTGTATTTTACTCTTTTAGTTGGAAGGGAGTGGGTGTAAGATGGCAGAATCATGTATAACATTAACGGAGTAATGTTTCGGATGTTGAATATTCTTACTATTTTGTAACAGAGGTAATCCAAAAGTCTCTCTACATAACATGTTTCCTGTATTAATTTGGGACTTTTCATAAGCAAAAACTCTACATTTCGTTTTAAAATACTTTTGTTACCATTAGAAATAATATAAAGAGTTTTCAGGAAGAAATCTGAAAATCATTTCTTTGGTAAACTGAGTAATAACTGACTTTTCACTTGTCTTCTCTATGATACCTGTATACTCACATCGTATAAAAACGCTTTCTACTTTGCCCGTACTTTTTTCTATATTTTCGAGAATTCAGGATCAATGGAGGGAAGTGATGGTAGTACCAGGACTACTGCTATATTTCAACAAACTTATGATACAAACAGCTCCATCGCCTGAGTTAACGAGAGAATTAAAGATTGCAGCTGTATCTTTCTGTCACCAGATAAATACATGCTTGTTGCAGAAAACCCTTCAACTTATTTTCATGAAATGCTATCAGAACTGATATTTAATCATCTATCTTCGTTGAATTTCACATTACCTGCGACGTAAATAACGAGTTTTTCATTTGAAATTCTTAAATCCAGACTTGTCTCAACTTACCCTCAAGCCCGATCTCAAATTATTAGAAAAATCCTTACATTGCTGTTTCATCGAGATTTCCATATTTAACCACTTGTGCCAGAGAATCTGCCAACGGCGTCAAAATGCTTTTGTCAAAAAATCGTCACCGATGTGTGGTACTCGTCGGCAGGTAGTTGTGAGAAAAGTAAAAATGACGTTAGCGAAAAGTAAAAATAATGCTCCGGCAAGCATTCTGAATCTAGCAACAAATCTGGTTTTAGAATTTTTGTCGGAGACTGTCCTGGAGCACAATTTTAGGTCGAAAATTAATTCATTTAGAAAGTATATAGGGTGTCGAGATGTTACAGGGGTTTTCCAGAAAAGGCGCCTTCTAGTGGATATTTTGAAACATTTTTTCCTAAATTCCGTGAGCGCATCTTGTGCATCGCCTATATACCAGATTTTGTTGCAATCCATTTATTGATTTGTGCTTTAGAATGTTGTTTATAAGGGAAGTTTAATTGTAACCACCCTATAAATCTTCATTCGATTTCTTTAAGGTATCAGGTGTTTCTTGTGGCTTCTCTGCGAGTTACAGTAGACTATTTTTGCAAACAAATTTGCGAATCTTTTGCTAGCGCAAGTATTTCCATTTATCATGGTAATTTTTTGTATTTCCATCGACGCCAGTTTTGTGGAGATGTGACAATAAATACATGATATGCAAATATAGAATTGCTTTATTTGCAAAATAACGAACTTTACGTTTTACACGACCAATTAATCAATATTTATAGTATTTGTTGAAACCTCAAATCAAAAATTGGTTTCCATTTACCTAACTATATCTAACATTTTGAAGTAGAAATATTTTAAACTCTTGCTCTTTAACTCGTTAAAATACGAGTAAAGCTGTACATGTATGCATCATACAAAAAGAAAAAGATAGGATTAAAATTGCATTAAGAAATAAAAATCTTTAAGGTTATCGGCGACAAATGCCGTGCATAATAAGTTTTGAAACGGGAATACTAATTGGCAATCGCCGGAATGAAAGCAAAAATTGTTAAATCGTTTCATGATGGTAACTGGAGTTAAAAGACGAAAAAAAAAATTCTCTACGTCGTCTAAATTATTTTCACAATATTCCTCTCATATTGTAACAACTGATATACCGAATACACTTAACATTATAATGAGTCTAAAAGCAGATACCATTCTATAATGCTGAGTTTGTTTGCAGAGTTATAAATCAGGTCAGTGGCAATAAAAGTTTATCACGCTGAACGTCATTATTTCATAACACTCTCATCTAGTTTCTACATCACGTGGCGACACTCTGCGAGAGGTTTCGCCGCCAAGTTTCGTCTCTGAAATAGCAGGGGGACGCCAACCACTGAGCATTGACGCAAGCATTCGTGACTGAAATGGCTGAACAGTATCAGCCCACTTTTCTTTTACACTAATGTGTCACAGTTTGAACGAATTTCTAATTTTTTGAAAATGTTTTTGCCTGAATAAATTAGATAAAGCGAGACATGCTGTTTACATTGTGTTTGGGTGAAACGAAAACATTCCAGATAATAGATGTTTCATTTCTGAAATTGGTACTTTTTAAAATAAACAGGAGCTATGCAGTGATGTAGGGTCATCGATGTATACTTGTGCGAAGAAAACATCCTATATGTGAGCATTATAGAACAGAATTGAAGAATTATTGAACTCCAATAATAAAACTGTGAGACAAAAGCGTTCAAGAAAATATCAACATTTGTCCCAACGTGTGGTTAAGTATGTCTACTGTGTGATAGCATGGGATCAAGCACACCTCTAAATTTTCCTGATTGTCAAAGTCAGACTAGCAGGAGAGGATATATACATCCTATTTTCAAAAGTACTTTATTTTCATTCATAACAAATTAATCTAAGAATGATCAATACTTACTTTATACTTACTTTCTTTGAATATAAAACCAAAGCATTCTCATTTTATTAATCTAAACCACAATGAGTGACAAAAAGTTAGATTTTCGTAACAGCGAGGGGCATGAACTGGATGTGATTAGCCATCACAATCATTTTTCGCAAACAGTACTTACATGTAAGTAGTTTTCATGATGCTTGGCTTAGGTGATTCTGGTCACGTCCGTTATTGATATGAGTACGAAATTATTCTCAGCAAATGTTGTTCTTGTCACTTATGGCACTTTACAAGCACGCTGACAGAAATCTGTCAGCGATTTTAAACCTAAATCAGCATCTCTTGTTTGTTCAGTAGCTCTAACTAAGGCCAAGAGTACGGCTTGACTACTTCATGCTTCACATTCGTCAGCACAATCCCTTTTAACTGGGGGGGGGACATTTATACAACTGGCAGATAGAAAACAGAAGAACAACCATGTCCGAATCGGGACTCGAAACCGAGACGCCTAGATTCAGAAAATGTTTATGCATTTAACAAAGACTGAATCTTTCAAATGATGCAGACAAAGTAAACAAAAATGGAATGATTCAGAGGTCGTGATTTCAAACGTACAAGACTTTCAGAATCGCTCTCTTCTTAAACATTTTACTTAAATTTTGAAAACCCCTTCTCGGTGAACATCTACAACAAACAGTCAAATTAGATAATTTTAGGACTCCGTCATGAGTATTTTGAAGGATTTCATCCTTCATGCATATAATATACCCACTTAAAAATATTATCCTGATAAAAAGTTACTTAAATTGCTTTTAATTGAAATTAGAAAGGCATGAAAAAAGCAGTTTAATACAAATCCCGTTCTACTTTACGCCGTAATGAAATGCATTTAAGAAAAATTTGGAAATATGGGGCACTGGTACAAAGATTTCGGTTTCAGGATAGGAATATAGGTCCGAAACTACAAAGTGATTCATATTGAATGAGATGAAAAGAATAGTGTTTCGAATATATCTTTCGCAGAACTAAAGTGGTTTAGTAGATGGCGAGCGAGCGAAGCGATCCGAGAGGAACTGCATTAGCAGTTCCTGGGGGTTGACGAACATAAGCGAGCAGGGGATGAAGCCCCTTAGTATATAATATTACCTTTGTTATAGTTCTCTTTCTTAACCTTTCACGTGTGGGATCATTTCCAAAGGAGAAAAAACAAAAATACCTCTTCAGCCAGGAGTCACGCCATTGCAAGAAGACCTCCGCACCCCTTCACGAAACCACGTCCGGCATCCTATTAGATAATCTGATTTTCTGCCGGACACAAAGCAAACTAAATGTCATTGTAGGGCGGATGAATGGATTCCGGTCCACTAAGTGCGCTCGAAAGGGAAACAGAAAGAAGTCTGTAGAGGTAAACACAGAATTAGTGCAATTACGGTGCGTGATTAGAGTGGCCCCGGGTAGTTTCACGAAAACTAGTAATGAGGCAGAAAGAAGCATGAAGAAGTCAAATGAAGTCCCAAACTCCACAACGTTTCCTAGTAGCACACAAATATTTTACAATATTGTATGACATTGATCAATATTCGCAGTATTGTTTAATATTGTGGAATATTGTTTAATATCGCACTATATTGTACAATATAGTGCAAGACTGCTAACTGGATGTAAGGATTCTTTCCAGGATCAATTTTCATTGCAATGAAATATCATTAAACATAATGAAGCGCTATTCAAAAATTATTCTCGAAAGAAATTGTTGAATTAAAATCGCTGATTTTTATTTAATTCCTGTTTGTACATAATATTTTGTGACCTATATGTAAACTAACAAAAACATTTCAAGTTGACTCCATTCTTAATTGTTAGAACACGTATCATATCCAACACTTTCGCAATATCGGTGATATTTGTGATAAGTTTAGAAGCTGCCAATTACTGCCGTTTTATTAATTTGCATTTGACACACTTTAACCCTTTAACCCGAATTATGTTGGCATCCATTTTTCAACTTCATTCTTGCACCAGTGGTTTAGTTTTCTTGCAGAATAATCCCAGGGAACCCAAGGAAAAAATGTAATGAACAGAAATATCTTAATTAATTTTATTATGCATTAAATATATTTAATTACGGCTTTTATCTTATATTAACTTCATGTTATTTGGGTTTCATTCCCCGTGTTCTTTAGAATACAATCACCAAAAATGGTCATATAGT
The DNA here is from genome assembly GCA_026543055.1 of Argiope trifasciata. Taxonomy (NCBI): domain Eukaryota; kingdom Metazoa; phylum Arthropoda; class Arachnida; order Araneae; family Araneidae; genus Argiope; species Argiope trifasciata. Next base: position 1,708,652 of record JAPMOQ010026581.1, on the reverse strand, counting down.
AAAGATATAAGTTAGATTTAAATGGTACTTTCGAATACCGTTAGTAAATAAAGAATTAAACTAGTTAATTAAAAAAGAATACTCCACACTTGTTGGATTGTATCCCCAAAAGAAGAAAAATCAGAGCATCTATTCGGAATAGGAACTCATCTCACACTATTTGCAGCACATTTATTGCAAATATCGTGCAAAATGCACTGGATTATAATTAAAACAATTTGAACAGTAATGGATTTCCCATTTTTCGTTGGGCCGCGATAGCTGGATGGTAAGGTCTCGGTCTCGAAACCGGCAAGTGTCAGGCTCAAGACCTGATTCTTCCGAAGAACTGTCCTGTAAGCAGCTCTGATGCACGCAAAATCCATCTGAACCAAATGGTGTGACATGGAAGTTTGCTGAGTGGGTATCTCAAGCAACGTTGTCATCGTTTAACCGCGATTCAAAATTGCGAAATGCGTCCCCAAAGAGCCCTAGTGTTGCTTTGGCGTTAATACAACAAAACTAAAACCCACTTTTAATTGATATCAAATTCACTTTCATAGCCATGCGTGAACACTTGCTGAGCAATGCCTCCTGACATAGAAGTGATCTACATGAAACGTCACTTTTAGAATGGCGTCATGTGTCATTGAATGGAATGTCTTTCTGGATGAGAGATTCTACGGCGGGGAACAACTTGAACAGTTTTAATGGATTCACATTTGATGCTAGAAATCGTTACGCAACCGTTTTATCTAAGTTACGACTGACAATTTTAATTCGTCAATAAAATTCCATTTGAATGGAATTTCCGTTTCATTTAACCCCATTCGACTTGGTAAAACAAGTTTAATAAAACTTTATTAGCCTATAAACATTTATATACTATTAAACGAAATAATAAATTAAATCAGTTTCAATTACAAACATTTTTTAAAAGGTATTTAAAGGGTGAAATCATATCAATAACGAAATATATTTGACTGTCCTATCACCAATTCTCTTTATAATCACTAACAAATTGCCTTGATTCTATTGATGGGCGAGAAAACTGACATCTCTCAGAAGCAAATGAAACTCTATTTTCTCACTCTGAATTTATAAAAAATGTTTATTACGGTGATGTATCCTTTTGAAAACAGGGCATCTTTCTGAAACCACCATTCCCTAAAAACGCAAGAATTATTTTAAAGAAACCATAAGATTTATAACTGTGATAAAAATTACTTTAATAAAATTGTATGAAATCTTCGTTTCATAAAGTTAAATTTTTTAAATTTAGGAATGTATAAAACGTTAATGAATTAAGATTTATCAACTTCCGCTTATAAAATGACATCGAAGAGCATCACTCGTCTTTCTAATTGCGAAGCATTCATGAAACAAATACAAATTAAATCTGAGGCTAAAGTTTCAACACCCCAAGAATCTCTCTCCCTGCACAACATCCACAAATTCCTTTTTTTATAAATAAAACACCCTTAATTAAACTTCCCTATATTAATGTGAATGGAGTTTCTCCCTCTAATAAATGCGTTGTCCCCACACAAAGTTATGGATGTTGGGTAAGAACGCAAATCTTCTGTAGGCTATTGGAGAACAATAGTTTCAAAATACTGATATTTCTCATGAATCTAACTTTTATAAATCTAATAATCTGGCAAATTTTTGGAGATCATTACTTGATTATTGAATAGTTTGGTAAAAGTAGCTGAAAATCGGATTTGCGTTTTGGAAACCTATTTCAAGACTAACTTAAGCTAAATTTGACAAATTTATTTTGACAAATTTGAATTACAAGATCATATAATTTCCTTTTATTTAAGGTGATTGAATTTCAGTTATTGTGTTTATGCGTTTGAGAAAGTGTACCGCCCGCTAGAAGGATTAATTTAACATTTCATACGAATCTCTATTTTTAGATTCTAAACTTGTGCACAAAATTTTATTTAGTGAGCTCTGTATATTCTAAAATAATTGAATTCAAACGCAATAGAATAATTAAATTAAGTAGAATAATTATTCTGATAGATTTCCTCTTAAAGCATTTTGATCAAAATCGGAAATGAATCTACAAATTTCATGTTTAATTTATATACCGTATTTCATTCATCTAGCTGAAAACAGTTTCGTGTTATTATGTTCATAGACAGATATAATTCAAGAATAAGTTTTTTTGTGTGCTTTCTGTTCAGTGTAACCTGAAACAAGACGTCTTCGTGAAAATCTGTAACGTGAAATTTTTGATGATTGCAATATTTTCTTTTTGTACAGGAAAAAAATTATATAAATAAACATTGTATTTAAAAAACTATTGGAATTTACTTCAAGGATTTCGTATCTCCAATTAAATTAAAATTTTCTGCGTGTTTTATGTGGATTGAAAATGAGATTGTTGTTGCTTACACAGCACAGAAAGGCCAGACTTTCAAATTTTCTTCATAGGATAAGAGACTTCAGAAAACAACAATTATTCAAATTTATCATAGGTAATAAAATTTCACAATTTATTACGCATTTATAGATTTGTAGTTTCAAAAAGATTTATAGAAATTCTCTGAAGAAAAATTTTAATGACTTTCATATTTTATTCATATATATATTTCGAAGTATTTTTCAAACTCAATTCCGAATATGTCTCCAAATTCCAATATTCCAGTTAACCTTGGGGAAAAGGAATCAAATTGAAAATGTCTCGCCTTCGTAAAACATCAAAATGAGAGTGAAATGTTCAAATTGGAGTCAGCCGGGATTTAAGAACCTGCGTTCTCGCAATTCTCTATCCTCTAAGAGAAACTGTACTCTTTGCAGAATCCCTATAATAAACTAATTTAATCCCGATCAAAGCTCTTTTTGAATTGGAAACTTCTAGACGACAAGAAAGTTTTCCTTATTTAATATTTAGAATTCTCAGTTTAAAATGAAACTTCTTTATTCCGTTCAGATTGAGAAAAAAATGCTTTCATTTACAGTTAAATTAATTTTTATTAATAAATAAACAATTCAACTCGACTAGGAAATATTTTACATAATTAATTACAGAATGGTGGGCTGAAATGTGTTTCTTAAATTCATAGTCTTCTTTATTGAGGGTTTTTCTTGTCTCATTTCACCCGAAGGCGGAATCTTCTGAAAAAAGTTTACTCCCATCTTTATTTTGTTCCAACGCCGAAAAAGATTGAAATAAAATACCCCAGGGCAATCTGGAAATTGGCTGAGGATATTTATAAAAAAGAACACGGAGTGAGAAGAAAAAAGGAAGAATTTGAACACGCGCTGAATTTTAATCAATAAGAACTTTTCAAAAGTCAGTGGCTTCACGCATACTTTTTATTTAGAATTTTAAATAATTTTTTACGAAATATTTATTTCTTTTTTGCGTATAATCTTCAACCTGTAAATAGAATGTGAAGAAGGAGGAAATGAAAAAGCACAGCAGCAGAGTAACATGATTTTTATTCCAGTACAAAAAGTTTCGCTGTATTAGTAGAATTTCACAATTTTTTCCCTCATTGTTCCTAAAATAATATTTGAGAAACATAATTCATATTGGAGGTCTTTTTGAAGAAAAGGAAGCAATATTTTCAAAATTGTTACTATTTTTTACAGAAAAACTATTAAATTAGATAGATGTATAGTTTATTGCTAAACGAAAGTACCAAAACGTTCAACCACCTGTTCTGCTATGGAAACCAGTCAGTAACACTTTTGCAATAAACACTTTTAATTCAGATTGACTTAAGAATTTTTAGTATTAATTTTGTGACAACTGTCCCTCTGTATTGCACTTCGTGCAGGATGTTTAGTATTATCATCTACGGACTATAATACTGACTAACCATTTATAATATATTTTGAGAACAAAGAATGTGAAAGAGAAATTAAATCTAATAATATTGATTTCATGATTCAGTGAGATTCAATTAAAATGTTAGAAATATTATTAGTAGTTAATAGTAAGGTAATAATAGATTAATAGCAGATAGTAGAAGATTCATAGATGTTGCTTCTTGGGCGTTTAAGTGCTACAGAAAAAATTTAACACCTTGTATACAGCCGACCACCCCGCCACCACTGAACGTAGCAGTATCGACAGGATGTGTGGGGGTCAACTGCTGAATAAGTATCGTCCAACCTTACATGGACCGCACAGTCAAACGAACATTCCTTTCGGGGTAGTCAATAGCTGTTTTTCTCCCCACCTGCACACTCTCAGACAGTTGAAATGAAACTATCCATCTTTGACCATATCCTTCAGGGTTTTGAGATGACCCGGTACCATCAGTACTGTATTGAAATCATTATTTACAACCTTCTGGTCTTTCCTTAACTATGAGACCTCTTTACATTCCATTAAATAGTGGTAAACCATACGCATTTCTCCACAAATGCATTTATTTTCCAAATCTTTAGAAATATGCAGGAAATCTCCCGTCTCCAGATATTATTTGGATTATCAGTGGATGGTATCTTCTTATTCTTAATTCCGGATTAGGAATAAAGTCGAAAGGGACTCTTCCTTTTTTGGACATATAACATCTGTCAGAACGTTGTAGTTTTATTTATTCTCTCAATTGCCTTTTTAAAACACCACTTGATTTGGGGACAATAATATCAATACTCTTTTTCTGTGTCATCAGTTTCGCATAGCGATCTGTCTTTTCATTACCACATATCCCAATATTGGTCTTAATCCAATTCAACTCGATCGACTTGTTAATTTTAACACTTTTTATCTTTTCTTTTATCGTCCCTATTTCCTTATAGATGGTAGCACAAAGCTTGAAACCGGACCTGAATCATTTCTCAGCATCATAATTCAGTTTTTCCTTGTAAAGGACCACTGTAAGTCAAATCTGTTGTCAGTATTATAGGCGTTAACATCGGATTTATTCCATCTTGAGAATAATGAAACAAACACACAAAAAAGTATATACAGTAGTCGTAAATTTCAATTGAAATGGATGAATTTAGGAAAACTGGACTTACATCTAGGTTTCTGTAGAGCAGCTTTGAAACCACATTATCTTCTACTCTACACAGAATACTTCATTTTGATTTCCGCGAAACCACTTTGCCTTTGCAGCATCATTTTAAATGTCACTAAACATTAATCATATTCGAAATTTTCTTTTCTTTTCAATAAGTGTACTGCAAAAGTAAATAGATCTCGGAGACGGAAATCAACAGAAAATATATTAAGAGAAAATCTTGCATTTAAAAATATTTTTTTAAATTAATTTACGTTAAAAATAGCATTTCATAATTAATTCATATAAAAAGTTGTATTTTAAAAATTTACAATACTAATTGCATTTTAAAATTAGTCTTGATTACGAATTGCATTTTAAAAACACATTTTTAAAATTTAACTTTAATAAGAGTAATAGCTGAATAATTTTTTGTATGCATATGTTTACTGCAATATTTATAGTTGATAATTTCTTCCTTTTCAGAAAGTCACGATCCTTCTACGATTAATCGAAATGCGAAAGAGCAACCAAATGTTAAAAAAAACAGTCTTCCACTCTTTAATTCTGATTAAAAGAATCTACTTTTGCCTTTTTAAAGCTAGACAAAATTGACATTTTATTTAAATAGTTTTCCATGAGTTATCCGAACGAAATACTACGAACAAATTACCTGGGTTGAAACTTCAACAATAAATGATTAAGAAAATTATTACAAGAATGAAAAAAAAAACAAATATTCAATATAAGTTACTCAGTTTTTAATTAACTATTTAAAAAGTAGAAGCTGTGAGGAACCCACGCGTTCTATAACTTGAGTAACATCTGTTTATCCAAATTCGAAAGAAAAAATAGAACTGAATAAACTGTAACTGTAACTTTATCAATTAATTAAATTGGATAGTATTATCGATGATATCACAAAGAAGCATACTTTATAATAAAGCAATAATGGTAAAAGCAGGGTTAAGAATCATCGCATCCGTTTTCAAAGAAGCGTACATAATATTAATGCAATGCTGGTGAAAGCAAGTAAACAAAAATATATGCGATTAAGAGATGTTGACGAATATTGCAGTTTATGATTTATTCATTTATTGGGCGATTTCGAGTTTTAATAATTTGTTGCTTTCAATTATTCAAAACTTCCTAACGAAAACTGGATTATATTCTAACATGATAATAAAATTGTTCATTTTAATTCAAGAAAGTAAGAGATCATCGACTGTCTGGGGAATTATTTCTCGTCTAAAAATGAACTAGAATTGGCTGCAGATAGACATTTCTCTGGGTAGGCAGCAATAGCGGGTATCAATTATTGTCTAATTTAATTGCTTTCAAGTACTTTACACAAATTACTAGTACTTTACTAGACACGTTTTTTCGGAGAATAAATTGGAGAGAGAATCTGGCACAGAAAGTCGATTGGAATATTCGATATTAATACAAGATTCTTCATTCTGACTAGAGAACAGAAATAGTCTGAAATTGTTAATCAAAAGTAAGTTATTAAGTTAATTAAGTTTCTTTTATGCAAGCTCTTTTAAAAACCTGTTCATACTTGTAAAGATGCAAATTTGTTATTCGTTTTTCTCGCAATTCTTGTTGTACTATATTTGTGAAATGTCGTGTAGTTATGTGTTTTCGACGGTAATACAATATTTTGAATTGACGGAATTTAACTATCAGTTATTTCATTACTTTTAACTAAATTTTGAATGGCGGCATTTGATAGGGAATTTTAAAAAAGGGTTTAGCTTTTGGAATATTTGACGATTGAATTTTTAGTCAAAAGTAAGCACTTTATAAATAATCTTTAAGTGCCTTTAGAGAAATGTTAAGAATAGAAGCCAGCCTGGTAATTTTATTACTATAGAACTAGGATTCAATGAAATAAATTAAATTAGGTATTAACTGAGAAAATGTCCAAATTTATACTAATATAAAAAATTTCTGGAAACACTGAATATTTAACACGAGCAGTGGAATTAATTAAAAGGATTTTTAATGAACATTTTGCTTAAATTTTTTTTTATTAAAAATGGAACAACGCATCTTAAATTATTAAGTATACTGCAATTTCATTTAAAATTCTACTCCTCGAAAAAAGTATTAAGAACATGAATAAACAAATCCAAAGTATAAAAATTATGCTAATTTTTACTATGCTAATTTAAATAAAGAAATGTTTCCAACCACTGAAATTTTTTTCATTTATAACTTTTTGCAATTAATTAATTGTATTAATAGGGAAAATTTTCTGGCTTGTCAAACAATAAGTGCATTAGTTTTATACTCAAATTCTGCTCTTTCCTTTTACAAGAGAAATTTCTTGTTCCTAAACTTTTTCCTCTTTTTTTCTCTCGCCCTCTATTTCCACAAAATAGGAGATATTTTGAATGAACTGAAATTTCCAGCATGCTCAGTAATTCAGTGATATTTACTGAGTGGATTTTGCCAGCTGTGGTTATACATTATGTGCTATGAGACACGAGATTTTTCATTCAAATTTTCCACTTCAATATTTGAATTAATGCTGAATTTTTTGCCAATAGATACAAGTCCAAGAAACAGCACTGAAGAAAAAATTTTCAAATTTCTTAAAAATTTTTTTAACTTATGATAAAAAATTCGAATAAAGGTGGTTTGACAAGGGAATCTATAAAATCCATTAGAATAGCTGCGATTTTTATCGTTTCTTCCGTCTTTATTCGTTCATTCTGTCTTTTATCCTTTCCGATGAAAGTACAACACAAGACCCTTCTGTCAAACTTAACTGTTTTCTACCATAACACCTTTTCTTACTGATGAAATATCAGCAGCGTTCATTACACATTCCAACATCTTCAAAACAAGCTACTGACAATACATATTTAAGAACTTATCTGATACTGCTTTTGTGGAATGCTAGTTTTTTCACTATTTTGTCTCTCTTTAACAATTTCAGATCAGAGTATATTGTTAGAAAATTGATAGCATTAGCAATTTACTGAATATATAATTTCAAAGCAGAAATCTTCTTTAAAAATCTTAAAAAAACAAAAGAGTTTCACTCACGTGCGTATGTAATATGCATTAAAAAAAGAAATGGCCCAATGCGCTCTGATATTCATACTTGTGAAACCAGCTGAGAAAGTTTCATCGCTGCATTATTGCATACTTTCTAAGAAAGGCATTATCGTACTTCCCTCTGGCATTAAAATTAGGAAATATGAGCAGAACTGTGAATGTACACAGGTTTTTATTATTGCTAATTGAATCCCAACAGAGGGTGATAAACAATTCTGGAGCTATAAACTTAGAAACAAAATAACTTAACAAGCATAATTTATTTTAAATGCTGCAATTTTTTTTGTCAAAGTGCTTAGATGCACGCGAATATACAGTGTGACAAATGGTCAACTCGTTAATAGACTTAGTTCAAAATTTTAATATGGATCTATACATTAAGTACTAAAACTTAAGGCCATATTTCAATAATGTAAAACTTTGAATTTTGAAGTTATCCTATTCTGGTAAACAAGCAAGCAAAAGTCATGATTTGGAACTCCAAATCATGGAGATAGTACAAAATCTCCTAGTTCAAATTTTTACCAATTATAATTCTGTTCCTGAATAATTCGTGTGCGAAATTTTTCTATATAAGTAAAAATGAATGTTTGTCTATCTGTCTCTGATGCGCCCCTCAACTGTTTGCGATGACACTTTGAATACCTATTACTTTCACGTATTTGTATCTGCTGTAGATGGAAAAAAACAAAATATTTCCACCCTGAAGTTAAAAAAATACGAATTAATATTATTTATGCCTTTCCTTTTATGTATCCAATTTCAATGAATGCATTCATTTCCGATACGAAAATAAATGCTATTATTTCTATCATTCCTAACTAAACAAGAAAACTGTTTCAAATTCCAAACGATGTTTCCAAAGTTATTTCTTCTGCGGCAGCAACGTGTCGGTTACCCGCTAGTTGATAATAACTACCGGCAAGAGTCAGAAATGAAAACAAACAGAAAAATTTCTTCCAAATAAATGGTGAAATTGCATGCTGTTTTATAATGTTACCACAAAACTGTGAGTTTTAATTACATAACTATTCTCAATTCCTCTGAAATACACCAGTCCCATTTTTGTAAAACATGGGCAATAAATATTAACACTAGATGTGATTCAAACCTTACATTACAACTCTGCTATAAATTAGCACAAAAAAATAGGGATTTTGTAATAACTATGTTTTTAAAATGTATTTAAAAACAAAATATACTAAAGAATACACTCAGACAACATTAAAATAATATTCTCTTTATCGAGAAACGATTTTGACGTTCGTTTTGGGGCGATTCAGTCGGGATTTGTAAAAGCCATGTGAGTGTCCGTTTTCCATCTGTCACCTGACCTGCCGTCCGATCCCTTTCATCCAGAAACTGAAGGGTCATCGATCAAGCGGCGTGGGCCAGACATCGAACTTATCGACTCGATCTTCGGCATTATCGATCGGCTTTTCGATGAACCGATAATTGTGTTCAGAAACTGGGGCGCTCTGCCTCGAAGATGAATCGGCCCCTCTCAAAAAAGGGAGCCCCGAGAAAACTCGACCAACAAAAATCAAAAACTCGGTTTTAATTTCCCTCTTTTTACACCACTAAAACTACATAACAGAATTGTCTGGTTCAAAAACGAAAGCGAATTTAATTTGTAAAAACAAACACTCCTTTTTATAGGATGAAACGTATCTATCCCAGAGAAACAAGCTTTTTCTACGCAATATAAATTATTATTTCCCAATAATACCAGTTAAGTATATATATATTTTAATAACTCACGGAGACTTGAAGTCAAATAAATAAAGTAATTAAATATATGTCTCTTTTTATTTAATAGAAATGGCAATACTAAAAATTATCTTTTTTAAACATATAAACTTATTAATTTAGTAAAAACTAGTTATTAACTTAATTTCTTTTATTAATTTTAGATAATTATTCATTTTTTATTTCATATCAAAGTTTGAACAAAATTTGAAGATAATCTATTGAATAGTTCAAATTCCTATTCTTATAAATTATTCGTGAAATCAATTTTTGTCATAAATTATTAATAAAGAATCTACCCCAAATGCGATTTTATGAACAAATTAATCGAAATAACCAACTATTTGAAACAAGAATTAATTTTCCTCCATGTAGAAATTCCCATCTCCATGCCTATCTGTGATAAATAATGTGTATTCATTAAATACTATTATTTTAAATAAGCCCTCGCCTGTCCATTCATATTCCATTAAACCCTGTTTATTTATATTCCTCAGGAAATAGATGGTTGGGGCAATATTAGAATCGTCGTCACAGATGTCGACGTAATGGGCACTTCCTTCCGATGAAGTTGGGAATCGGAAGTTACAAACGAAGCTTTAATAAGAGCTTGTAACGGATGAACGTAAAGATGAGACCAGTTCGGACGTTTCATTACTTTCTCGTATAAAATGTATAAAAAAAATATTGCAGTTGTCAACAAATTGGAATTTGAAATTTCAAAGAAACTGCACGTTTCCTGCATACTTGAGTTTAAAAAATTACGTTTGTCTATTTGGTCTATAGAGCTAGACGACTGAAATTTCGTATCAGTTTACACTATATTTGTAAATCACTATTGCATTTCGAGTGAAAATCGTTCCGTCTGCTATTTCGATTCTTCGAATAAAAATTAACAAAATATCTAACAGATTAATGGATAAAATTATAAAGAAAAGAGTTAATTGGATAAAAATTATTATCAAATTTTGAGTGAAATTCGTTCCGGCTGTTAGTTCGATTATTCAAATATAAATTAACAAAATGACTAACAGCTTAATTGATAAAATTATAGAGAAAAGTGTTATATGGATTAAAAATCACTATCGAATTTTGATTGAAATTCGTTCCGTCTGTTAGTTTGACTATTCGAATAAATATTAACAAAATAACTCTCAGATTAATGAATAAAATTATAGAGAAGAGAGCTATATGGATTTAAACTGTGACACCGAGAACTGTGAAACCGAGAGTTTTCGTGAATGGAATCGGAGTGAATTTTAGTACGAGTCGCCGACAAGAAACAGGCCTTCAAGAAGATAGCGAAGTAATGGCGGAAGGCTAACTATGAGTGGAGTTCTTTGTAGCTAATCTTGTGGTAGTGATGCAGCTAAGCGAGGGATGGTGAGAAGTTTCAGCCGTCTGGAGAGACCGTAGAGCGAAGCCTCGAGGATCCCCTCTCCTGCTGAATCCTGTCTGGCCACTTTGTGTGCTGTGGACGTTGTTACAACCAATTTCTATTTGTGGGCTGCTGTTGTTACTGTGTGTTCATCTCGGCTTAAGTATTTGTGCTGCCCGGTATTCGAGTAAATAAACGTCGTCGTGGTTGTCTACTGAGGCTTGTTAATTGTGTTCCCACACCATACACCCATTTCACAAAGCGAACCCTACGGAAGCGAAATCCGTAACTGCGTTCATTTTTTTCAATCGTTTGGAAAACACAGCGTCTGAAACAAATTTGGATTACAGATTGCCTGCATACTAAGGATTCATCAACAAATATTCGTAAAGAATCATACGATGGATTAAATAAAAACTTGAAATTTGAGTCAGGGATTAATATTTCTTAATTATAGTAAGGAAGACGTTCTTTGCCATAGGCAAGATCTACGTTTTTTGGAGACTGATTTGTTAAAGAGTATGGTAGAAAGTTTTGAAGAGGCCATTCCCGTTGTTTTTATCAATTGTTTGAGATTTAAAAGCAATATTTTTTTCCCATTCATATTTAACCTGAGTTTAATTACTATCCCAATCTTCTGTAGTCATTAGCAAAAGACAAAAATATATTTATTTTTAAGCAGTGTTAATTCTTAAAATTCAAACACATATCTGGATATTTCTGAAGTTGATTAAATTGTGTCGAGTATTTTTCAAAAAATGTTGTTACTGCTTCAAAACACTGCGTTTCCTAAAAAATTTTTGCATTTGTTTTAGCTGATATGCCCTTAGGATTTGTATTATAGTTAATGGCTATTAGAATAAAGGAAATTTGAATGAATAAGGATTCTAGTCGTCTCGAATTTTTTATTCTAACAGTTAACAGTTATATTCTAACAGCTAACAATTCAATATATATTTAATTTCTTGAACGATTAAACGATCGCATCTTATTTAAATACTTTATAGTAATGAATGCTAAGTCTTAATTGCGTTCAGTGTTTGCTCGAGACTGGAAATTTTTTCAAATGTCGAATTTCAAACACTTTAAAGTGAAATTAATTCTAGAAGGGAACACTGGATTTATTCAGAACAATTTATTTCCATTTTATTCGGTTTTACTGAATTCCTATTTTTACTAATAAAAAGAATGTTTAACGAATTCAGTGAAATAAAAATTAGTTTCTGATCAGCAAAAGTGTGTGAAACTGCAGTGAAAAGACCTTTTTGTTTTTACCTATTTTAATACTTACAGAAAAGTGGAAATGTCTTCTGCCCGTTTTTTATATCCATTTCCTGTATCTAAAGAAGTTTTTATTGAAAATATATAAAAAAAATGGAAATATACATTCTTACAATCTTATTTGAAGTGTGGGTGTTTTTCAACGAATGTTTGAGACTGCTTTAAGGAAATGAATTTTTTTCTTTATAATGTCAGATAAAATTTAAATATTTTATTTAGATCCCAGACTGTTCATCAAAACAAAATGCCCGTTTTCTCAGAAATGCCATTTCGTAAATTTCCATGTGAAAAACCTCCTGTGGTTACATATATCCATTTTGAATAAATCGTGTTATAATTTTTGAGATTACTGCACAAAAGTTGGGCTACAAAGATAAAATTTCTTGTGGTGACATTTAGAAAATACGGACTCACAAACAATTTTTTAATAGAGTAAGCATAATTACCAAAGCTATTTTTTAAAAATGACTTTAAAAAAGCAAATTTTAATGGGATAAGTATCTATACCAATAAATATCTTCTTCGTACTTTTCACTTACCAATTAAAATATGTTATATAGAAAATTATGAAAGAATTTCGGGTATTAAAAGAAAGCAGTCAACGAAATTCATATTTATTGATTGATTCATTCTTTATTACTGAATTATTTATTGGAAAAATCTTGCATTGTTTTTAGGACCAAAGTGCAGCGTCTTCTTTAAAATAGAAAAGTATTTAAAACGCGGTAAGAATTAATAAAATACTTTTATTGCACTTAGAATATACATTATTTCAGCGAAAAGACAGCTTATGATAAATTTATGTTAAAAGATAGGGTGCCTAAACGCCATGTTAACAAATATGTTAAAAGGCATGCATTATTTTATGCTCATATACTTTTCTTTAAGGGAAATATTTTAAAAAAGAAGTTTTAATGAAAGGAGTTTCCTTTTGTGGCATCAAAAAGATAATTAACGATTTCAGGAGACTCATTCTTCATCTTTCAATGAGATATTATTTTTGAACTTCTTAAAAATGAGTAAGCAACACAGTTTCTTGCAAATTCATGCGCTTATTCTATTCATATATATGTGTGCCTCAATATATTTATGCTAAAATGGAAATAGTGGTAATAAAATTAATTTGAGGTGCTTAAATTATTTTGAATGCAGTAAATAAATTAAAATGTAGTAGATTTAAGCTAAATAAGTTCATAAAATAATCATTTAACCAGATTTGCGTGTTTTGTAATAATAACACAAGATAGCGGCACTCATTAAAGTATTAAAAAGAAGAGAAGATTACTTGCATAAAAACATTACTAAAATTAAAGAGACAATATTATAAATATTAATAAAATAAATTCCTTTCTTAATTTTGGAAAGTTCCATGATAAGCATATGAAAAAACCATGTTTTCTGGACGACAAATATTGGATTTCCCAAGATTTGTGACATGCCCAATTTAAAACTGCCCAATTATTGGCGGCACTGAAAAACTAAGCGATTCTCTACCGTGAACTCTCAATTGGAGAATGCATATAACATCCGTTTCCGATGTTTTCAAAATACAGCACATAGAATTTGTAATAATGGGAAATTGAGCTCATTTTGAACTGGATAATATGCGTCCCGTATTAATGTTTTAATCCAGAATTCTTCCTGTGAACAGATCAAGAGTTCTTTTCAATTTATTAAGCGAAGAGATACTCTGTCCCTTGTATTAATTTTCTCTAGAGCGCACTTAATTCAAAGGTTCTGTAAAAAAACAGCAGTTTCATTTTGAAATTCTCATTCTGTTTATTCAAATTCAATTGTATACTTGTTTGCTATGAAGCAAATAAATAAAAATCGATTTTCCTTCACAAAAGAAAACTTAAAACACTTCACATTTTGTTCTCGGAAACATTTTTGAAATTTTCTACATTATTATTTATTTGCTATATTATTGTTTATTTCGCAGTAAAGCCAAGACGATTTGAAAATAAATAGAAATTTTTTTTGTTGAAAATTTCAATACGTTTTACATTTAGATTAAATGATTTGCCAAATAATTTTAAAACGTAATCAGTGTTCTACTCATGATACACCGATTTCAAATCGATGTCTGAACATTCATTTGAAAACGATGGGTCTTGTGTCACCGATATGGCAAAAGAACTCATTCCCTGGTCAAGGCTTTTCGTTTGATAGAATTTACCAAAAATTGGATTCCGATTTAGTTTTGATGTTTGCGCTCAAAAATTTCATCAATAAATTTTCATCCTTTTTCTTAATACTGCTTACAAAATTGTAAAGAAAATTCTAAAATTAATTTTTTCCCTTTGAATTTAAGACGAACTGAGTTATAGAGATTTAAGAAAATTTTGAGGCTGATTTATTTTGTAAATTTCAGTATTTTCCTCAACGTTTGATGTTTGTGCTTGTCAATAAAAAAGCCAAACAAGATCCAAAACTAACTTTCAGATTGTAGCACCATTAATAGTTTATTTAACGAAAGTGGCTCCAAGCTTCTCAAATTCCGAAACCACTGGACTCACTTTAAAAGCTAAAACTCGACGTCTCCGAGTCCTTTCGATGGGAGCGGGAGGTTCCTGAATGCCAAATTCGTCTCGCGGAAGCTGCATCAAGAATTCTGAGGGCATGCGACTATAAAGAATCGAATAAAGTCAGGGATCTACTGCTCCGGGTCTTCTCAGGCTGGAGGAGTGTTGGGAAAGCGGCATCGTCTGGCTTCCCGAACCATAAAGGCATGATTACGGAGGAGTCTATCTGTGGTGCGCATACCGGATGAATTAAATCACGTGGACATTTAAAATGACACGCATGCGTAGAATGTAAGAAAAGGAAAATAACATACAAGGAAATCCTGCATTTAGAATAATTAGAAAAAGCACTTTTTGAATAATTAGTAAAAAAGAACTTTATTTATACTCTTGTACATTTTAGTTCGACTTAGAGCTATTTTAAATCTCATTATAACACTATTTTAATTTTATTCGGTAAGATTAAAATAGAGCGATAAATTCAAACTTTATTTAATAGAGAAACTTTAATGCTGTTTTCATTCCATTTATTTGTATTTTAATACTATTTACAAAACTGTTTTAAGTCTATTTAGTAACGTCACAAGTTATGTTGCTTCCCAGCAACGTTAGCTCGATCGCGGGAAAGATCGATTTATAATCATCTGTATTGGATGCTCCTCTGGTGCCGAGCAAGTCATACCTCAGTTTGACCACAAACTTGACGATCATTTGGTGACTTTGGCAACAAAAGGGAAAATACTCGAAACTTCAAGAATTTTAACGAACCGTCCATTAGGAGATGATTTACGCCTGATTGGGCTACAAACTTCAAGACTCGTCTCCCAGGAACTATAAAAGATCGGTGCTCTCAAGCTGCAGCAGTCGAGAATTGAATTGGAATCGGGAAACGGAGTCAACTATCAACTAGCTTCGAGTCATGTCAGAAGTAATGAGTCGGTAGCCAGTAATGAAAACTAAATCGAGGAGACAGTGACCATTGACCCATGCGGAATTTCATCTCAAATATAACTGACATCGAATGTGTAACATGTATAGATTTTTCCCCTCATCTAAACAATTGTTTTTAACCACCTCCCTTACATTTTTTAAATTGCAAAAAATCGTCATATTTTCAAAAATTTTATCGTTAAACACAAGGAAACGAAACAAAACAATGTATATAAGTTTTAAGTTAAATTTTTAATTTTCTATGGATGTAAAAGCATTTAGATTTAATATTAGTTTACTATCGCGAGTAATCTCGGGTTAATGAAAAAAAAGTTAAATATTAGTCTTTGTATGATAGGTTTTGAAACAAGTACAACACAAAATGATGCTTCACAATCCGCACACTGGTATTTGGTCTCTTTTCTTATTGCCTTACCTCCGGAATCTCTTGTACGGGAGCTCAGAGTACACTGTCTCGTTCGAATTAATTTTTTTCGGTAGCAAGAACTATTATCTTCACAATTACTATCTGAAAAGTCATCGCTTTGGCTATCCTGTATCGTCGGCATTACTTTACTTATTTTCAACGCAACTATCCTTCTTTGTACATTATTAATCCACAAGTAGATGTATAACATACAATAGGGAAAACATGTGACCAATCCTACCAAAAGAACCGCGAAACGAACAAAACATGGCAAACTGCCAATGAATGCTGAATATTTGTCTTCATTTTCACCAGGCTAAAACCGTGATAAAACAAATTGTACTGAAAAATTCTGCATCGCTTTTTCTCGGGATAATAATTACCTGAATTATATACGAACCTGAGATAATTCGGGATAATCAGGCAAGCTGTTTTAAAAGTAAAAAATATTTTATCCTAAATAAACGTTAAAGTGATTTGTTTTCAACACTATTTATTTTAATTATTTTTCATTCATTCCAGAAATAACTTACTCAAAAAAGAAACGCCACCTACGCCCCAAAAAATCTAAAAATCATGCTGTTCTGAAAGCAATTTAAACCTATTTGATTGAAATGCACAACATTTGAGCAATTCTATTTTAGGTTTTGCATCTTCGATTGACGTCAAATTTTTTATGAGTTTATATTCAAAAAATTGTAAATGTAAATTTTAGTTTTGATTAAAAATATGCTTTCTTGCTCTCAAGTGAAGAAAATTTTCAGCTTTCTTACTGAATATTTGAATGTAAATTAAGAATTATTGTCAAAGAATTTTTTTACATTTGAAATATTTTGAAAAGAAGTGACATCTTATTTAATATTATCCCCACACACTTTTTATTGCTTATTAACCATTTACACAAAATTGCGAAACATTATATGTATTTGAGTTATTTTTATCAGAATGTATATCAGCAGTTGCTCTTTAAAAAATGAATTTGAATAAAATCTAAATAAGGAATCCGACCCTTTACATGAAGAAATTTTTCATATACTTACGGAAAACATATTAATATAAATACATACATTTCAATTTATTGAGTTGTAATTATTTTAGGAATAAAGTGATATTTTTCAAAGAAAACATGACTATTTTGTAACTTGCCGTTAAAATCAATATTATAAAGTTTATCTTAAAAAATGTAATAAACTGTATAATATTTTTCTTATGATTTTTTAGTGTAATAATTTGTAACGAACTGCACATTTCATAAAGAAAGCTTATAAATTACTGTCGTGTATACTAAGAGGTGAAATAAATCATTTATATTTTTTGTCCTCCATAAATGTTTTGAAATGGGAAAAAAATATTTTTAATAGTTAAGCATATGGTGCCCGAATCCTGATCGCATTCATTTACTTTTTGCATCGGTGGAAATGCAAGATTTATTTGTTGAGATTTTAAAAAAGATTATCGTCGCTGATTCTCTGTATTTCCACACTTTTTCTTATGATGTATCTGAATATTTATACATATATGTTTTTCCGAGTTGGCAACCGGAAATTGCATTTTTAAATGAATGTTTACTTTTTTTTTTCGTTAATAAAGCTGTGCGTTTTGTAGAGTAGTTCTCCACATTGGTGACCCGGGCGCGATCTGATCACGCATGATAAGAAGAGATCAATAGTAGAACTCCAGATCCACCTCCTTTTACTAGATCAAAGGATCGCGAACCAGTGGCATGCATGCCATTGATGGTACGCGACACAATATTCTGGGCACGAAGTTGATCAATACATACTTAATTTGATAAACTGGATTTATCCCAGTTCGGTTTGTTCGAAATTGAAGAATGTGAAATGAAACAGATTCATATCAAGTCTAATTCAATATGGATTCAAAAATGTATCTTATACTATAATACGAGGAATGGTTGCCAAGTCGAAAATCGCCCTAGAATTAATAAACTCCGGTAAACTTGGGGGTCTGGGGTTTTTGGCCACGAGGAATCGATTGGCGCCGGTTTTGAAGCGCTACGGTCAAGCAGTTCGGAGTTACAGATAGGATATTTTCAAACTTTATTAGTTCGTCATTTTGGCTAATAGGTTTCAAGCGGTAACGTGCTGCCATCTATAGCCAATATGGCGAACTAATAAAATTTCCAGAAGATGATCCGGAATTGATATCGAAATGGATGATCCATAAACCGTGTGGTGATATGAACCCAAGCGCTCCGTGCATGGTCAGCAAACATGGAAGAGACCAGTGCAGATTTCCAATGAAACATCAATTAACCGGTTATCTTTTCACCAATGGTTTCACAAATTTTCTTATGGCATGTATTGTTTTGATAAATCACAATTGAAAATTTAAATCTTCGAGTTAGCTTCGATACCTGTTTCCTCCGAGCTTAGCTCGGTCACCCGCTGGTTGAAACAATGTTAATGTTGTTGTTAATATAAGAAATCATTATTTTGTAATGCAAATGTTAATAATGTTACTTTCATTTGAATATCACATATGTCTAAAACACTTACTACTATGTAATTTAAAATGTATTTTTCGTTGTATAGCAAGAGTATTTAATTTCATTAACTTTCTAATAATCACAGGTCTGAATTATTTGACTGAACGTCTTTACCTCATTAGATATTTCGCTTAGTAAAAGTGGCACGTGATCCACAAAGGTTCGCCACCCTTGGACTAGATTATTGGTAATCTAGTGTAATTTTTGTTTCTGAAACCAAAGTACTGTGACCGACGCCTAGAAAGTCAGTGAGCCTGGTTCGAAATTAGAAAAGTCTTGAAACATATCTCATTTAATAATTTATTACGAAATAATATTTTCTTACATTATAAAAATGATATTCCAGGGATTTCATTAAAAATATACAGATATTTTTAATATACAGGTATTTTTACACAGAATTAAATATCTATATATTTTTAATGTACAGATATTTTTAATGAATCAAACAAAAACCTTTCTCATTAAATACAAATTATTAAGAAAATTTCTAACATAACGTTATAATATATGTGGGTGTTTTAATTTTCTTACATGTTTTATAACAATTTTATTGATAGTAGATTCTTTTTTTTCTTTCAGATCTGATAGGTAAAGTAAATAACAAACTCATCTCAAATTATTCTGAATATCGAATAGTTTCCAATTTTTGTAAAGATCTTCCTACAGACATGATGGGAATTAGTAATGCCATTATAATTTTCGGAACCGAAATAAAATTTTGATACAATTGAAAAAAAAATTTATTTTCGATAAGTATCGCAATACTTGCATAATTGTGATTTCAGAAGACAAAATTTAAAGACAGATTTCAATTTTATTTACTTCTACAAAATAGCATTTAAATTATTACAACAACTGAGAAGATTTCCTCAGTCTCAGACACATCTGAAAAACGCTTGATTAGTGGAATTATTTTCACAATTATGTGTATTCGGGTTTGAAAGAAAGAAAAAAAAAACATTAAATAAAAATAATAAAATATACTATCTCAAATTTCATGTAGTCATGTGAGAACATTGTTAGTGTTAAATTAATATGTAGTAATTATTTTAAGTCTTCAACCAGTTTAAACCTGTGGAGCTCGACGGATTTTGAGATGAAAAAACCCATCGTCTGCAATATTTTCTAATACTCTATTTTAATTAGGTGAAATTATCCTGAAACAACAATTTGTATCGATTAAATAAACAATATTTTAACTTGTTTAGTTTATTTTTAAAAAACGATATGCGAGCTTGGCAAGGACACTGCGATTTCAAAGAGAGATATTACAACATTAGACGATAAATAATTCAAAAACTCTACAGAGAAAGCCGGCACCAAAATAAATAAAACTACATTAGTAGACGATAGATATTTCAAAAGCTATACTTTGAAAGTCAACTCCAAAATAAAACTAAATTAGCAGACGATAGATATTTCAAAAGCTATATTGTGAAAGTAAAAACTCCAAAGTAAAACTACAATAGCAGTCGATAGATATTTCAAAAGCTATACTGTGAAAGTCAATTCCAAAGTAAAACTACATTAGCATACGATAGATATTTCAAAAGCTATACTGTAAAAGTCAACTCCAAAGTAAAACTAAATTAGCAGACGATAGATATTTCAAAAGCTATACTGTGAAAGTCAATACTCCA
>JAPMOQ010026581.1:1659947-1688182 GCA_026543055.1 Argiope trifasciata | reverse complement strand
CTACATTATCAGACGATAGATATTTCAAAAGCTATACTGTGAAAGTCGTCTCCAAAGTAAAAATAGAAAAAATGATGAACCCCCAATTTATGCCTACGCATTTTGAGACTTCAACCATTTGTTGCCTTAACATTTTGAGGCTCCAAATACCTCAAGCGAAAATAACATCATGTTCTCACATGATTAAAAAAAAGTTAAGAGAAATAAATTTTTCCTCTCATAAATTCAATTAGTGGCTCGTGCGTCTTCTCTAACTGTGCCGTTCGCATTCCCCCCTTCCTTTCTATTAAATGAAGAGTTCGGCAAGAAATAAAATCGCGTGAATTTGTGTTCATTCCGCTGCCGATGCGAGTCGTAAAAATGGAAATGAGGGGCTCTTCTCCGGGAGACCTGCATCTCGCCACCGCATGTAGGTCAGCCGACTTGCGGGTACTCGGCAGGAAGAGAGCGTTTTAAGGTCAAAAACAAATCGAGCGAGATCACTTCCGAAATACACCCTCCGGAAAAGGTACTCGTGCAACAGATAACTCGCGGGAAGATAATCAATACGAAAATAAACATTTTTTAACGACGAAATTTACATACGCTCTGATAGAATTAACGTTCAAAATTATTATCTTTTTTCATCAATGAGGGAATCTTTTGAATTTTTTAAGGTGTGCGTACACACTTGAAATTTCGAAAATCGTTGAAAATATCGAATATTTTTTTATTGCTTTAAAATTTTCATTGATCCTTCAGCTTTCAAACGATACCAAGATGCTATCAATCTTCTTATTTTTTCTCGAGTTATAAGGTTTTTTCTTGAGGTACTTTCACTAAAAACTCAACTTTCGTGTTTTGTTTAAAACTCATTTTATTAAGAACGATATTTTTCTATTGTGTTTCTTCCTTCAAACCATCATAACTCAACAAGAAATGAACCGAATAACACTTTTTATGTATCAAAATAATTTGTGTAAAACAGTGGATGTCTCAATCAAAGTTGTGTTTATAGAAATAAATTTTTAATGAATATTTAAATATTAAAATGACAGAAAATAATATCCCTTTTTCTATTGATCGTACATGTAAAAAATTGTTAAAAAACTAAAAAATTCTATAATTTGACTGAGGCAGACAACATGAAGCGGAAAACGAAACTGAAATGATTTCTAATTAATCTGTGATCGAAAGATAATGTTTAATGCAGTTTAACTGTAACTTTTGAGTTTGCGCAGGACGTTATTTGCCCCACGGAATCAAAACATTTTGTCGATAACTCCTCTTCGAAAACCAGAGAAGCTCAGTTTCTCATTATTTCCTTTTGCGGTTCTCTGTACTTTTTGGTTCTCTGGGCTAAAAAATCAGATTACATTTATGACTTTCACAAGTCCTTTTAATAAACTTATTTTTCATGAAATCATGAAAAAAAAGAAAGAAGACCTTGTTTATGCGCTTATTCACTTTGCAAACAATCAAGTTTCGAAAATTTAATTTCTGAAAAATTTGATTACTTGATATTTCTCCAATAAATGAACCTCGCGATCACAGAATTAGAATAAAAATCACGAATAATGAATTGATTCATTTAAATAAAGGACTTACTGAATTTAATTCTATCGATATCGACAAAAACAAAAGAAAAAAATTATCCTAAAAAATTGTTACAATTATAAAATTTAAACATTTTGTACGCAAATGTCAACAATGAAATTATTACGCAGAAAAGGTGCAAAAAATAATCAAGCCAATGTTTATTGATTGCTGTTGAAATAAAGTAAAGCGAATATTGCGTGATTAAGCAAAGACGTGTGTTCATGATAAATTAAATAAAATGTTATCTAAAAAGTAAAATGTAAAAAAAAAAATTCTTAAATAAATGGAGAAGATTTATTATTGGACAGATACTAGTTTTTTTAATTAAGATTTTGAAAAAAATGTAATATTTCGAAATAGAATGAGGAAGCATTGATTTTAATCCTTCAGCAATATCTATTCGTAAATATGTTATTCGTGGTGAAAATAATAACATTTTATATTCTTTATTTGCATTATGCAGCACTTAAAATAATGGCTAATAGATTTTTTTAAAAAACATTATTTTAACGGGTGGCTTTAGTTTAATTAAAGTTAAAACTATAATTTTGTATTATTGTAAAATAATACAGCTGAACAGAAACATAATTATTGTTCGATTGTCGATTCAATTTTAAGATATATTCATTTTACGAAAAATTAAACTATCCTAAAAGCTGAAAATAAGTTTTTATTTAAATGCTGTGAATAACATAAGTGAAAATGAATTATAATGGGATGAAACTTCGGCAAATAAATAATAGAATAATAGAATTTGTGACAGATTTAGAAATAATTGAAAAATAAAACAAAAAATATTTGAAAAAAATAAATCTTTGCACGGAAAATTATCAAATTATTCTAATATGAGCAGCTTTGAAATACATATTTGATCCTTTTAATGAATATAAAATGTGCTAACATGCTTTCGTGCACGACTGAAATTTCGATGAAGTAACAGCGTGTATGTGTTCATTGCGAGATGTTCAAAATACTAATTTCAGAAGGTGTCTCATTGCTTTGTAATTAAATTGAATTTAAAAATACGGTAGCTATGAGATATAAAGAATGCAAGTATTAGATTCAGGAAACGAAACAAAAGAAAATGGCTAGATCGAATGTTGAACAGAAAATTTCTGATGGTTCATCTCACATTTCTGGTGAACTTTGAATTGTTCCCCAATAAGTCGAAAGGGATAAAACATGCGAAAAGAAATGTAATATTGGATCATTTAGATTTATTTGAATTCTATATCAAGAATAAAATCAAGATTATCGTAACAATTATTATAAAATGGATTTCGCAATTTTTTATCGCAAAGATATAACAATTTATTTCATATTTTGAAAATCGGCTTCAATAAAATTATTATGAAATAGACTGTATGAATAATTATACAAAATTTCGGAGCTGCACAGTTTTAGAAAAGCATACACCGCAATTCAACTGCCGATTAAGAAATAATCCTCAAAACAGATTATACTTGTATTTTTTTAAATATTTATTTTATTTTTTTCCTTCAAAAGGAAGAAAGAAATGCTTTCCAATAGCATTAGCAAAAAAAAGCATTATAGGACTAAAAATTACTAAATTAAAAAAAATGATTATTCCATTTTTCATAAGTAGATGCTATATATTCCCTTTTTGAGTATGACATAAAAAATTTATTGAATCGGTTGATTTAGATTTTAAATTAACAAATGATTGACTTTATGATATAAAAAATAAAAGTGCTATACATTCGTTTGATATTAGAGATTCTGGTTTTAATTCAAACAGATTCAAAATCTCAAATGATCTAAAAGTTGAAAAATTCCTCATTCATTCAGAAGATGATGGTTTTGATGTGACAAAATTTTGGGTAAAGTTAAATTATTTGTCCATGACATGAATGTAACTAATAAACAATATAAGGAAAATAATGCTTTAATTTTAAATAACAAAATGGACCGTGTGATCAAAATTTAAATAAAACGTCTTTAAATCTTTAAAATAAAAATACTATTTCTAAGCCTATGCAGAAAAAAAAGTAATATATAAGAAATTTGAAATCTTTTGATAAGAGATCATGACGGTCTTTATATTCAATATTTATGTTTAAAAATAACATTTATGAATGTTTCAAATGAACTGATCAAGAATACCAAAAAATGCTGCAATTAAAATAATAAGTTAGCTACTAAACATTTTTCACAATTACTCAAGAAAATAATAGCTTAAAATAAAATTACAAAACTTTAGAAAAAATTAATATGTTCAGTTAAAATTTTTCAGAAATTAAATTAATTGAAGATTTGAATATGAAAATAACATCATGTTTAAAATTAATAAGTATTGGCGATTTTACTTATTATTGAAAGATGATATTCAATAATAATTTTGTTGATAACAAAAATATATTTTCGCTTTTCGCATATAGCAAATGTAATGATAATTTTAATACATATGTTATATATTAATATGTAAAGTAATATTTTAACAAAATTAAATGCACCTTTTATTGAGAACATGAATAAAACATTCGCAGTTTACTTAAATTTTGTTCTAATAAATGAGTGGAAAGGTTAATTGGAACGAAGTTTCTAAAAAATTTGAATTGACGGAAAGTTTAATAGAAAAAATATTATAGATTAAGAATACCCATAGAATATTCTTAATTTTTAAAATGAATGATTCATATAGCAAAAATTATTCGACTCATTCATATTAAAGATTAAGTCAACTGGAGAAAAATAACAGATTATCAAAAATTATTTGAAAAAATCTGGGATTGGAATGGCATTTTCAAAAACCAAAAAACTCAAGCTATGAATTTTTTTATTAAATATATTGAAAAGAATAGAAATTTTCGAAACATAATGAAATTGAGGTTTGTGATGAAGAATTTAATAATGCTTAAAAATGTCTGATATTGTAATAACAGATGTTTAAAATATGAGTAATGATAATCATGAAAATGGTGATTAAATGCAATGTTCTTATTTTCAAAATTATTATTTATTCGCAGTTTTTTTAATTAACTTTCGCTTAGCCGTAATGTTTGTAACTATATCTAATGCGTCAGAACGAATATTTAATGCTCTACATTTATAAGGATATAATATATAGATATTAAGGAATTATAAATGGCATGTTTTATATTTCTTATTTAGGGGAATAATTTTCGATTTTATCAGATATATTTAGTTGTATATGCAATAACTTTATTGTCAAATTATAAACTTAAGGGCGTTTTTCAAAAAACACAGAATATTATTTGATGCCAATCAAGAAAATTTGGTACTTTATAATGCTAGCAAAGCAGCTTTAATTTACACAGTATGAAAGATATCTTTATGTGAAATCTTAATCTTAATTGTAGTGTGGGTGTGTATTTATTTTTCGATAAAGACTCTCAATCTTAAAAAGATAAAGACTCTCGATAATGACTCTTTCGATAAATACTTTTCAATCTCCTTGGAAACTGACTAAGATATTAAAAATAATCAAACCTCTAAGTTTAACAAACACACATCCTATTTGGAAGTAAATTCACATATTTCAACTTCTCAACTATGCCAGAATTAGAAATTTTCTTTGCTCCCAACAAATGATGCATAATCGGAAACATGATTCCCACATTCTGACAAGCATCTTTTATTTCTAACCATGAAATAATAACAATTATTTTTGTATTTACCGAACAGACTTTATAGCTGAAAAATCATTTTTTAGTTCAAAAAATGCATAAAGGGATAATAATATCTAAAAGTACGCACGAATATAAATAATACGCGTTACTAAATAGAAAAGCAAATATTCAGAATGCTTTTAAGTCTAGCAATTTCAGAATAATAAATTTCTCTATCGATGTAAATGTTAAAATAAAAATGAAAGGTTTAATGTAAATTATCGTTTATAAACTTACATTACTCATATAAAAAATAATTACTTTTGAGAATTGCCAGAATCGTTCTTCAACTGGCACTTTCAACGGAGAAAAGGAAGAGATTAAAATGAATAATTCTTAGCTACTTTCTTTCAAATCTAAATAAAAGAGATAAAATCTGGCAATGATCTATCGGTTTAAACAAAATACGAAGGGAAAATTCGTAATTTCAAGCAAATGTTCTCTCTTTCGAACAAAGAGTGAAATGCTACTTCCGATTTCTTACTTTTTGCTGTCACTTTCGGGGGTTGTTTTAAGAAACTGCGAATTACCGACTGTCAGGTTTCATTTTAGGTGATGTCCGATGTGAGGAAAAATGCATAATTCATTTGAATTCAGAAGTTTTGAATAATAATCCGCTAAACTGGAAGAGATTATGTTTTGAATTATTCATTATACTGTCAAATGAGTGTTTATGTTTACATCTTGCAGATCTTCACAGAAATATACCAATAGGAACAGTTCTGCAACCTTTGAAAATCGTTACTAATGATATCTCTATTTTAAGAAGACGGAAAGGATTTTTTAAACTCTTAACTGAAGTAATAATTTTACAATTTATCTTGAGCCATTGTTAAAATCAAATTCAAAATTTCACAAATTTTAGAAAAACAAATGATTTTGACTGTTTCTCTTTCATTATACAGTCATTTTACTTACGGTTGCTGTTGTTTACAATTGCACCTGTCATTGAAAATCCCGCTGATCGCTATCAGCGGTTTTAAGCTTCAATTAGCGTCCCTTTTTTCAGTAGCGCCAACTAGGACCTAGAATTAGCTACTTCATGCTTCACATTCGCTTGCACAACCCCTTTTTACAGGGGAGCACATTCACACTATTCACAGACAGAACGCAGAATAACAGCCCTGCCCGAACCGCGACTCCTAAGCCAGGGCGAAGGTTCACTCATGGCAATCGCTCCAATCTTAAAATAGATACCTAAGAGAATAATTAATTATGCATTATAACGCAATCCAACGAATTTGTAATAGTTGATTTATGTCCTTGTAATTTTCTAATAGCGTATATAAATTCAAATACAAATAAATAACGGTTTTTCAAAAAAAAAAAAATTAAAAAGCGAAATATTCTTTTAAATAAACTTTAATGAACTGAATAGGCTCAAAATCAACCACAATAGGCTCCTTTTTTATTGCTATCGTAAAATATACATATAAAAAAGATTTTTTGCCCTTTATAGAAATTAAATTTTTCCTATTCCAATAAGAGATACAAAAGCTGCAGAGTTTATAGGAAACTCCAAACATAGAAAGACAAAAGGCATAACGTTGAGGAGATTTTAATAATACATATAATCACCTAAATTTGAATTAAACGTTTAATGTTTTTTTACTTTCTAGTATATGAAGTAGAGAGAAAATATTGTCAAAAAATC
Organism: Argiope trifasciata; assembly: GCA_026543055.1. Taxonomy (NCBI): domain Eukaryota; kingdom Metazoa; phylum Arthropoda; class Arachnida; order Araneae; family Araneidae; genus Argiope; species Argiope trifasciata. The sequence continues at coordinate 1,681,300 of JAPMOQ010026581.1, read as the reverse complement.
GAGCTCGAGATTTCGGCAAGTCTACCAGAGTTCGAAAAATACACATTCTGCAAATATTTTGGAAATACATTTGCCAGTCTGCCGATCAGTCTGTTTTTCCATCTGTCTCTCCTTCAGTCCGTCTCATCTTGACAAAGATAACTCAAAAACTCTTTGATTTATACGGATGTAATTTAGCATACGAATATATTAGTATACGGACTGCTTAAAATATGAGCAATGATAATGATAAAAATTTTGATTATATACAATGTTCTGATTTTCAAAACTATTATTTATTCGCAGTTTTTAAATTTTAATAATTTTCACTTAGACATTCATTTAAAGTTTTAACATTTTCTTAAAATTCTTTTTTAAATTTTCTTTCTTATTCTTTCTAATTCTTTTTTTAAATAATTTTTTTAAAAATTATTAAAAGCGTTTAACCTTTTTAAAAAAAACTGACATTTTTTTAAAAAAATTTCGATTATATTTCGGGAGAATCAAACAGATATCAGAACAAACATTTAATGTTAGTAATTATAACTAATGTGTCAAAACAAACATTCAATGTCATAAAAACGGACATCATAAAAAGCTAACACCATAAAAACTGATACTACACAATATTTGTAGATTTCTATCACATTTTGTGCAAATTCCATTCATAGGAAGTCTGTCTGTCCAACTGTTCGAGTATAAGTTAATATAATAATTACAAAACGAAGAAAAATAAATTCGGAATACAGATTTAACATCTATGACATAGACCAAATATTCAAATTTAAGAAAGAGCTGATCACCTGAAACACTGCATTCTCAGAAACATATAAACGCGATAACTGGAAAACTCAAGGACTTGATTAAATCAAATGAAATACGTGGTTTTGTGACTACAAATACATTAATATGTCGAAATTATGTTTCAGTCAGTTAGGAAAAATGCGTCTAGAAAGCGCATTTGATTTTCGGATACTATTAACCCTAAATCAGAGATTAATCGCAAAAAATAACTCATCAAGGATCACGCGATAGATTCGGCGAAAATTCTAAATTTAAGCCAAAGGTTAACTTTTTCGTAACTATTGTACGCCAGTACCATGCAATGCTTCCGCTGGGATAACGCTTTAATTAGAGAGTGCGGTAGAAAATTTTTGGATATATATATATAATGAGTGGTTGTCCGTATGTCTCTTATGCGCTTTGTATCGCTCATCCGATTGAGATACTTATTTCTTGCACTTATTTGTTTCTGCTAAAGATGAAAAAGCAAAAAAAATATTGTCAGCCCTAAAGTCTTGAATAATGAAGTTAAAAAAATATACAATTATTATTATTTGCGCTTCTCCTTTACACATTACTCAATTTAATTGAATGTATTCATTTCTGATACGAAAATAAATATTATTCTTTATATCATTCCTAATGAAACAAGATAGTTATCATAAATTCCAAATGATCTTTCCAATTTTTTTTTCATTTGCGGCAGCAACGCGCCGTGTATCAATCAGTTTGGTATAAAACAGAATCATAAATAATTTAAGCACACAAAAATGCATCCTGGAACTTTTAGTTCAAATGTGCATTTAATAATTACAATCAAATAAGAAACTTCTTGAAAACCATATTTAGATTTTATTTAATTTGATGCTAGCTAACATAAGCGACCGATTGAAAAATAAATCTTAAATACATAAGTAGCAGCCGTTTTTGAAGCTAAAAATCAAGCGTCCTCAAATATCTTTGGGGACATCATTTTTTAAGCCTTCTCTGACAAAAAGCAAATACAACGAGCTACAAAAAATTCCTCTCACACCTCATAACTTTCTGAAAGATGGTTTAAATAATCTTTGCACAACTTCAAGTAGAAATCATTTAAATAATTCATTATCATTTAACATGTGGGATTATTCAAATGAAAATAAGGAAGAAATTTCACTCTTAAGGAATTTATGGAAACTTTCATCTTTACAAATGATTTATTCCTTTCTTTAACGCGGCATTCGTTTTTTATCAGGCTTTTCAGCGTTCATAAGAAATTATTTGGTTCTGACATTTAAATGAGCAGACACCATAAAGATTATGTTGAATTTAATTGGAAAGCTGTTATTTCTTTTGACTGCCCAATTTTTTTAATCAGAGCAAATAAATGGCCTTCGTAAAAAAGGACTTAATATAATTAAATAAAAAAGAAAAGAACAATGATTGCTGATTAATTTTTTCCTAATGAAATATGATTTAAATAATTTGATGTTTGATAAATTGAATAAATGCAAAAAAAATATATTAACTGGCTCGAAGGTTTAACTTTTTTATTACATCATCAGCGTATGAATATTTTGTACAAAGAAATACTTTCAGATTTAATTATTTTATCTTAAATATTTTAGGCCTTTGAAAACATTATCGAATAATGTTTTCTTGAATATTTATTAAAATTAAAATATCGTAGTAAAATTTAATTAATATAAATATTTATAATAAAGGTAATTTAGAAAAATCAGTAACTGTAGATAGGCCTATAAGCACTATGTATTGGGCCTACCATCTGGGCGGTGCGGCGAGTGTTATGCTCCCTGGCCCCCCGACTCATGGGGGGGATAACAGTGATTAAGAATTAAAGTGGTGTTCTGAACATTTATAATGTTACACTTATTAAAAGTCTACAAACTTGTTTCCATGTGGCTAACTGAGCATCGACTGACGCCTTTATTAGGCACAGATCGCAGTGATATCTATGAAAGGGCGGAAAAAGTTCATTTATGGATAAAGACATGTTAAGACAGAGGGGCTTGCACAGCTTCCAGTAGTCAAGGCTGAGTTCAAATGGACTTGTAAATTAGCAGCAATCCACATTTGTCTCTATCTAATGCAATATTTTTTATGTGTGCATCTGTATATGTTTGGTTATATTAAGTTGTACAACAAAAAGTAAAACGATGCTAAGCGATCAACTCCTAGCAATACACATTGAATTACTTTTTCATTGCTCACAACCGGAATGAAAAGAATTAAGGAAAAAGTTGAAATGGAGCAGTGAACGGATATGGAAATATACTAACATTCCAGTTTACATTATAGTCTAATGCAAGTGTTATTAACAAAAGGTAAGTAACAAAGGCGATGGTGTTGCTTGGAATTGTGCCAATGTGCAGGTTGAATTCCGCCAAGGATCAAACATCTGATATTTGGGTTTGAAGTCGCGTAACTTAGCTATTAGACAAAAACAATCGCCAGTGTATAGTGGTTGTCACTGGCTTATTAAGATATCACCACAGTATGTTTACAGTCACTTCACCTATTAGGTAGTAGCGCATTGTATGGTTTTTAGTAATTTGATAATTCACTCTATAAATCGTTTAATACCGTTAGATATAACTGGTACGTGCCAAGAAAATATCCCTCTGGGTGTCAAAAAAGAAAGTTACCAGAAAAGAAAAAGTAGGAAAACTAAACTGCAAGAAGTAGCATGTTACTGTTGTTGTTTCTACTGGCAATTGTCATTGACAAGCCCGCAGACAAGAGAACCAAGAAATCACAAGTAGATCTGTTTTCTTTGCTACGAAATAATACTGTCAATGAAATTGCTTCCACTTCAGAAATTTCCATTCAAAGTTAAGCTGGGGAAGAAAGCTCCACGCAAAATACACAGCCTTGCAATGAAAGTGTTGAAACGGTAAAATTTGTGGAAGAACCGTGTATTTGCACAAATAGGATCGAATCAGAAAAAATAATTACAAAAATGACAATAACAAATATCATCAAGCGAGTATAAATTATCCTGGTTTATAGTCAAGTTTACAAAGTTATATATTTAGAATTTATTGTGTGAAAATCAGGCTATATAAAGTTTTTACTAAAAATGCTGATGATAGATCATTTTCCTCTGCTTATTACTTTTTTAAAATTGCCAAATGGTGAAACCCAACTTCCCAGCTTTTTAATTTATTCAGAAACGCAAGACTGCGTATTTTATTTTTGATCTTTACTCTTTTCCAAAAGGAGAGAAAATGACCAAACTACAAGATTTATTGGTGGCTATGAAAACTGGAGAAAGCTGTCGACTATAATCCTAGATCATTAATCTCTGGTTGTCGTATTAATTCCTTTATTGCTTGGAAAGAATTACGATAATCACTAAGTTTATGTTCGTTTATTAATAAAACAAATCCAAATTAATGTAAATAAGGAAATGGCATGACTTAAATTACTATTTCAAAGAATTGTAGAAGTGATTCTACGTTATCCAGTAAGCGTCTTCCACTTCGTGGAGCCCATGAAGCAATAGGAATATCTAATAATGGAAATTTTTAAGGTGAAATCGCATTACTAAAGAAGTGCGATTCTGAGCTTATGGGTCATATAAACAGAATAAAAACATTCCACAAACTAAATTATCCATGATTTAGTTCATACATTACAATATCTAATTATTCCTACCTTAAGAAATGTTCTTCACAAAATGAGAAAACGAGGAAATGCATTATAGATAATAGAAGGAAATGCAGCTATATGTATTACAATATCTAAATGGATTCTATTTCTGATATTTCCCATAAAAACAGACTTCAGTCTCTATTAGATGTATAAATTTTGAAGAGAAAAGATTAAGTATAAATGAGTCATTTATAGAATTTATTGAAGAAACGAATGTGGCTGGTGAAGGATTAGCAAAAAATCTATTTAGAAATATTAAGTGAACTGTATTTAGACATTATGGATTGTGGTGGATAGACAGACGACAACAGTGGAAACTCGAAAGGGACATACAAAAGTGTAAAATTTAGAAAAATTTCTCTATTCCTCTTATGTAATCTATATGTGTGCCTGGCTTATCATAACTTTTTAATTTATTGATTTGTGATGTCGGTTCCAGAAATATATAGGCATAACATTTTTTTGTTATTGTAATGTTTGTGTTGCTTATTTTATGCAGCTACAACAATATGGGAAAATATACAAATATAATTAAATATTGCTTTCAAACCATTATGCAACATTGTTGGGAAACCATCAAAGAAGTATACGTAATAATAAATCAATAATGGTAAAAACAGGCTAACCTTTTAAAAACGCATCTACTTTCAAAGAAACATTCGTAATAATAATGCAATACTGGTAAAAGCAGGTAAAAAATATAGCCAATTAACAGATGTTGATGAATTTTGTCATTTATGCTTTATTGATTGCCTACGCGATTTCGAGCTTCAGTTATTTGTTGCCTTCAATTATTCAAAAAACCCTAATGCAAACCACACCATGTTATCACACGATAATAAAGAATTACCCAGAATTTTATTATTTTCTTCGTTCTCGTATTAACCAATAATAACGTCCCGCCAATCCCCCATATCGAAAGCATAACCCGATGTGACTTCTTATCCTTCGCAATCAGAGAGGGAGCTCTCGATCCGAGCCAAGAGGACAGGTGTGGAATGAAGACAAATCATCCGCAGTCTATAATTGCTTTGCCACAGAGCATTCTTCGAGAGCCGCCCCGATTGCCTCAATCACTCTCTTTCCGAGGAGATCTCAGCTCTCATTTACCACAGAATAGGAAATAGAACTCGCAGAACACTTCTGATATCTTTTTCAAACGGCACAAAGCAGCAATAAAGAAGATATTAAAATGGATTAAGTGATATTAATTTTACATTCATGAAGAAGCTATAATTTATTTTGAAAAAGAAAGTTAAATATTCAGAATATTTTTAGACCCGTGCATAGATAACAGCAGAAATATTTACTCAATCACTTTTGTAATATCGGCACAAATATTGTTTGACAAATGGTAAACAATTTAGCATGATCTGTTGGACAACGCTTTGCAATTAAAAATAAAAAGTCACACGAACTAATGTAATAACGTTCCATTGCCTAATTGTGTAAAGTTACACAAATGATCACTGAAAAGGAATCTTCCCATTTTGTTGATGTATTAGTCAATAAATGTATTTGTTCTGCAGAAGTATTCTGCAGAAGACTATATAATTTTAATCTTATATATATATATATATATATATATATAGTCGAATGATAAAAAAAAATTATTCACATTCCTCTTCATAAATAACTCAACTTCAATGAATGTATACATTTCCGACACGAAAATAAGTATCATTCTTCTTGTCCTTCCTAATCAAACAAGACAGTTATTTCAAATTCCAAACGATCTTTCCAAAATTATTTCTTCTGCGGCAGAAATGCGCCGGGTACCAGCTGGTAGTAAATAATCTCTAAATAGAAATTCGAAAATTCATCCCTATTGCAGAAAGGAATCGTCATTCTAGCAGAATGAAGATTCCTTTTCTGCAATAAGGAAAGAGTCATTATGCTTATGATGCTTATGATGAAGGTTTTCCATCTATTTAATTATCAAAAATATGTCCCATACAAAAAAATTTAAAAGAAAAAGAAAAAGTTCTTAAAGACATTGCAGAAATTCGATTTGTTATCGAGCACTTAAATCGGAAAATGTAAGTCTTCGAATAAAAGACAATGAATGTCCCACCGATGCTGCGCTCAACCGCACGGGACAGCCCCACTCGTCTTCGTTACGGTTGTCGAGACAGAAACCATCATCGAAAATGGGTTCTCTTTCTCTTAACACAGAGCTGATTGCGTCTGGAGTCGTTGATAACTTTCAATAACTGGTGAACCCACATTTTTTAAACAGACTTTATGGGCTCACTTAATTTCAAAAAGAATAGGAACGCTGTCTTTGAAACATTTTTTCTTTATTTCTTATAAAATTTGGTTTTGAGCCAAAAGAGAAACATTAAATGATACTGGAATATAGAGCTTAACTACAGAAATAAAAATGTCCATTTGTGAGCTGAATCCAAGTAATGTAGGTCTAACTGCTCCTGAACCAATCGGGTATTTTCACAAATATGTCCTGCAACAGAGACATAACTTTGATATTACAATCATATTCCAGAGATGTCATTAAAAGAAATACTGTAACCAATTCATAAGGAAAATTTCCCTTGAATAACAGAAAAGTACTCAATTAATTTTAAACGACTGGTAATCACTTGAAATATACAGGGCTATATTTCAAGGGGAAAATACCTTGTATATTTCAACTTTACTGAAATATACAGAGTGTTTTTTTTTAAACTGACGGTACCCAGCGACTTTTGTAGTTCGAACGATCAGCCGCAAAGGCACCAAATTTTGCAAGGGAATTATTGACGACGTGGAAAGAAAGGAATCTTAAAGAAAAAAATCAGTTTCAAAAGTCACCGATATGAGGAATGTGGCGATTTTTATCAAAATTTTAAGTTTAAATGAAGGATAAAATTTTAAAAAGCTACAGTAGGCAGAGAAATGATTAACAAATAACTAATTTTTAAACAAATGTACTTCATTCTAAATAATTACTTCTGTAGTTTAGTTATATTAACGTCCGTTTTGCAGCAAAACAATAGCTATTTTGGGACGTATCTCGTCATTTTGAACTTTGATCACGTGACGGAGACGACAACGGCGCTGGCATTCCTCTCTTCACACCACATCACACCAGCGGGATTTAGCGTGCACCCGTGCCGATTACACGGTGGATCTTCGGTGGAATCAGGGCTCGAACCTACAACCCTCCGATTCCGAAGCCCAGACCTTACCACCAGGCCATCGCGGCCTATTTACTTCTGTAAACGGTTGCAAATAAAATAAAAAAGGAGACTCTATCCTACTTCTTTTTTATTCTTTTTTTTTGTCTGTTTGTTTTGTTTTTATTCAGTGTAATCGCTTTCCCGGGGAAAACATCGACAATTTTTAATATGACCTCCCTTCTCTGGGATTCAGCATTGCATTCTGTACACCATACTCCTTACAGCTGAATGCAACATTTCAGGAGGCATGTACGTAAAACTCCAAGTTAGGTTTCCCGTTAAAACTCATAAGTTGGAGACCATGACTTCCGAATTCGCGAAAAGCATTAAATTGATTAAGATAAAAGAGCTTCACAGGTAATACACCCTGTGCTAAAGTGAGACACAATTTACAAATCAACTGATAAATGATTTTCCATGTCCCGTTTACTTTTTTATAATTCAAAATACTGGTGATTATGTAATCGAAATTTCACGTTTTACAATTTTCCTCTTTGTATCGTACTGTTTGTTGCTCATCTAAAAGAAGTCGCTCTAGAGCAGAAATGGGTTGAAACTCGTGAACGTTATTCAAACTTAAACTGAAATGAAATGGACAAAACTGAGTAGACAGAATGTATATACATATTTAAAAAAGCAACAACCAGGAAGCGAGTAAAGCTAGAGCGGTTTTTTTTGTTGTATTTGTCGGATCCTGAAGTATTTACTGAGTTCTTTAATTTTAGTAATATTTAATTATTATGATTTTAAAAATGAAATGAGATCTCGAAGACCTGCACCGCCCTAGTTAAGGGTTAAAGAAAAACATAACTTATTGGTAGATATAATGAAAGCAACCCATAAATCCATCAAATCATCCTATGACCATAACAATATGTCTGATAAAAAAAAAGTGAACAGTTTATTTGAATTTTCGATCCATTTGAACAGCATAAAAACTGAAAAACCTGCTTTTCAGGGTAAAAATAGGTTTACATTTAAACAAAATCTCTTAGTCCAAATCATATGAAAAACTGCTTTAATGACAAAAAATATATATTAGTTATAGTATGTGCACGAAGTTCATTGTTCATTTCCACACGTTTAAAAACTGGAATTACACATCACGATCTAGAACAGAAAAAACATCGAATAAAAATCTATGCTAATATTATAAATGTGAAAGTTTCGATGGATGGATGTTTTTTACGCCAGAACGGCTGAACGGAATGGGATGAAATTTGGAACAGATATATATTAGAGTCAGAAATAGAACAGAGGCTACTTTTTATTCGGGTTCATTCAGTGGTCCATTTTTTCATTCATTAAAAACTAACTTTCGCGCCAAAAAACTGAGGCCAAATCCCGCCAAAGATGGATAAGTTTCCAGTTTTTTTCCTCAACAGTAATGAGGTTAGGCTTAGAAGAATTTCGACTGATTATTTCAAATGATTCTATTTATTTCCTTTGTGTTTGATGTATTTAAAAATCAAATGTTGTTCATGAATAGATCTTTCGGATTCATTCTGAAGTACTTTTAAATTAGACGTAAACAGAATAGAGGAAATAAAAAAAAAATCTAATCTGCATTGTGTTACCTCAACTGGCATTGAAAGTTCGCGTGTGATTGCTGACAACTGTGTTTTCATTTAAACGAAAAGTTTAAAAATGATGTGTATAATACTGTTGTAGCTATCTTCCTCTCGATCCATTAATAAAATGGACTGGACCGGACTTAATTGGCTGTTTTGTTTTATTTGGGGTATACAACGTAAATGAATTGTTTTTAGGTTATTTGTGTGTTTTTGTTATTAAATTGTAATAATGTTATATATTTTTCGTATATGGTTATACTTTTAAATGTATCGGTTTTAGGTTAGGTTTAATTATTTTTTTATTTGTCATTATTTGATAGTGTTTCGTTGATATACATCAAAATTTCCACGCAAACAGAGCCGCGGGTAATAGCTAATATTAAATATATTTTTCTCAAGGTCAAACAAGCCGTATTTTTTTTAAGTTACGAAACCGGGCTGTGTTCTGCAAAACTGAGGATGCGGGGGCACGGAAAGGGCTTCTCTTGGAAAGTCCGTCCAGTCCTCAGAAAGTAGGAGTGAAACAACCTACACAGAAGAGAGACCTTATCGGATTCCGTTTCATTTTTCCAATCTTTTTTCTGTTTCTACGAATAATATTTAGAGTCAACATTGCTGCAATAGCAGGATCACTCGTTCTGTTACGATACCATAAAAGTCCCCTTCATTTCGCCCTTTTTGAATCGAATAAAAATGGTCAGTGGGGAAAAGGGACTTTTGGATGAAGAGGGGCTCTTCCCCCCCCCCCCTTTTTTTTAACACGAAGTATAGAATGGCTTCCTCGTTTTCCGAAATATTTTTAAAGAATTCCTGAAAGTGCTCCAGTAGGAATCAATTGTGAAACTTTATCGTTATCTTCTTACATAAATAAGCGTGAATGCTTGTCTGCATGTCTCATGCCTTCCTAAACCGTTCATCCGATGGCGATGAAACTGGGTCAGCTTATTGTTTACACCTACGGGATGGTTATAGGCAATGATTTTATTTTATTTTTAAAAAATTGAATCTCAATTGCATCTTTTTACCAAGGATCCATCTCCAAATAACTCTCCAAGAGGACACAATAGAATCTATAGGAATGCTAAATCTAAGTCAAAGGTTAATATTTTGTAGCTATAGTACGCAAATACCATGTAAGTCATTCTCAGAGGTAAAAAATTTATTACAGATGATGCGAGAAGGTTTTGAGGAGACCAACACTGGATTTTTAAATTTTTAATTAATTTTATCGTTTTTCGCAGTCATTACCAAAAATATTGCAGTACAAATCATTTTGCACCAGCGGAAATTTCCAAAATTATCTTTTCAACTATATTAGCTTTTTTATGGTAAAGATATATTCTCTTTGTTTACTGAATTTTAAAAGAAACTATTTTAATCACATTTCCTAAAATTAAATTTGAAGATTCTGAACGAATTTGAAACGAATCACTTGATACAATCAATAGTTTCTTTCATTACCATTAAGAAAAAACACCAAGCTTTACAATGCTGAAAGAATACAGAAATTTAATACATAATGATGAATAGTTGTTGGTTCGTATTTTATGTGCTGTCTTACCGTTCATCCTATTTCGATAAAACATTGCAAAAAGATTGATTGATTTCCCTTAATAATATTTTCTTCGGTGGCAGCAAAACGGCAGTTTCTTAAAAATTATTCTTTAGTCTAATTTTCGAAAATTGACATCGTTGCCATGAAATTTATAGTTCCGCAATATCTTGATGGTGTGATTTTCTTCGAACGTTGAAAGCAAAAAAAGAAGAAAAGAAAAGGATTTTATTTAATATCCATATGGCTTACATGACGAATAAATAAGTAAAGTTGCGATACCTCGAAATTTAGAAAATAGGAAAACAAAAAAATGAGGCTTCTAATAGCGCCGTGATGTCGTGTGGATGGTTTCTAATAAAATGGTTCATGTACAAAATGAACAAAATCATTAAAATGGCTCGAAATACCGACGGTAATTCGCAGCTTAAAAGTTATTTATTGACGGAAACATGCACATGATGTTAAGTCTAAGAAATTTAATTAAAATTAAATATAACGAATATCATTGGTGAAAAAAAACGGAAGATGGCTGATAAATAATGACGAAAATATCTGTTTAAATATTTTCGGCACCTATGGGAAATCCCTGAGACATTGTGTGTTATTTAATATGATCATTACAGAATATCCTGATGCAAATTGGAAAGTAATGTGCCAACCTTTAAAACTATACTAAGAATGAAAAAGTTGTTTATTGTAATGTTATAGAAAGAGATTATTTTAACAAGATAAAAGATACCTTGCTCACGTGAATGTAAAGAAGACAAAGTGTATGCTTCTTCTTTTTGCAGACAGTCGACCACCCCGCCACTACTGCAGTATTGACAGGATTTGTTGGGGTCAACTGCTGAATATGTATGGTCCTATCTGACGTGGACAGATCTGTCAAACTGAAGTAGTAAATATCTCTCTTTCTCCCCATCTGCACGCTCTTAAACTGTTGGAATGAAACTATCCATCCTTAGCATCACGTCCTTCAGGGTTTTCAGATGACCCGATACCATCAGTACTGTAATTAAGTCATTATTGACAATTTTCAGGTTTTTCCTTCTCACTGAGACTTCTATACATTCCATTCAATAGTGGTAAACCGTACCCATTTCTCCACTAATGCATTTATTTTCCTGCGTTCTACCAAATCTTTGGAAATAAGCAGGAAATGTCCCGTGTCCAGATATTATTTGGATTATAAGTGGATGGTATCTTCTTATTTTAATTTCCAGATTAGGAATAAAATTGAAAGTTACTTTTCCTTTTTTGGACATATACCATCAATAAAAACACTGTAGTTTTATTTCTTCTCTCAATTCCCCTTTTAAAACACCACTTGATTTAGGGACAATAATATCAATATTATATTTCTGTGTCGCCAACTTCGCATAGTGATCCGCCTTTTCATTATCATATATCCCAATATGGGCCTTAATCCAATTCAACTCTATCGACTTGTTAATTTTAACACTTTTTATCTTTTCTTTTATCGTCCCTATTACCTTACTACAATTGTGAGATGATTGTATGGCTTGTGAAACTCATAGGGAGTCGGAAAAAATTGAGCCCTTCTGTCCCTCCCCCACCCTTTCACAACATTCAATGGCCATTTTTAAAGCTTGCACTTCTGCCTGAAAACTTGTTGCATGATTCGATAATCTCACAAGACGTTTATCTATCTCTTTCCCACATTAGTACAGTACAATTGCAGCTCCTACTTTATTTTCATCTTTTGAACCATCTGTAAAAATTTCAATCCCATCCATTTTTGGGATCTTCATTTGAAAATTATGAATAAACTATTCGGAAGGGTGTTGTTCGAATTTGTCGAATCTTTAATCGACTCGAATCTTTAATTTCTCGTAATCTTTATTGTTGAAGCATTTGTTTCCTATTTTAACTTTATTACTAGAATTCCTTATTTGAAATTTAGTGAATATTTCCGTTGCTCTGAGATCCATTGGCAAAATTCCCGTCATCACAGGGCTTCTGTTGAAATGGTTCTATATGCCCCAGACACTATCATGTATACAGTACTACAGAAGAGATGATCTAATGCCAATTGCAAATGTGCTATCAATTTTCAATTTCGGAGTATAATTGCAAATCTTCCACGAAAAAAGTAGCTAAGTATTTTTAAAACAAATGAATTATCTCATTTTTAATCGCTATCAAGCTTTCTTTCACAACAGATATACGATCACCTATATTATTACTTATTTATATGTGTATCACATATTTACAAGTTCTATATAAAGACTTAATCACATACTAAAATAGGTAAATAATCAATTTTTCTACTTAAAGTTAACTTTTGAAGAAAGAAAAACACCAACTCTATCTAAGATTACGCATTTGCAAAACACCGCCATCTTGTCCCGACATGATTCTTCAAATCACTTGTTCTGCATCAAAAATGGTTACAAAAGAATCCCAAGTAACCTTTCACGGAGTAAACTTCTACGAAAAGCAAAGCTCAGTTTGAGAAAAGTAGATTCCTCATTTTTTTTTTTCGTGTCTTCAAAGTCGCGCAACAAAATAATTCTTTTAAGCCATCCAACGGAAGTGTCACGAACATGAAAGCAAAATCGAGTTATCAACTTGACTCTGCTTTTTCTTTTTTTTATCCGGCCCTCGTCGGGGTAACTTTTTTTTCCAGTTTCCCGTTTCTCGATGCCGGATAGTCTCCGGGGACTTTATCTGGCAAAAACTATGCCATATTTCCTTCCATCTATGAGTTCAGACACGGAGAGCGAACGATGATCTGTATTTTCCTTGCCGGATATACCCACTCAAAGGAATGTTGAGCGAGACCTTCAGTCGGTCAGACATCAAGGACTTTCTAAACATTGGGACGAAGATTATTTTCTTATTCATATCCGAATATTTAAAGATCCCATACTTTTAAATATTCGGATATACATATGAAGGCTTTTGTAATGTAATCATAGAGTAGGAACTATTTATGGATGTGTATGTCGATTTTTATTGCCAATCATTATAATAAGTATCTTCCTTAGAATTTCAAAAAATTGTCCGGGATCAACTCTATATAGAAGAAAGTTTCAATCCTTAGTGAACACATAATTTGATATCATGTAGTTTTTAAAAACTGATTTCATATGTATTTCGTGAGTTGAAAAGAAATATTTAATTTTTTTGTCCATTACCAATTTCTATTAAAGTATGAAAGCAGTGTTATTAAATTACGCTTGAGAGTATAAGTGGTAAATTAAAAACTATTTCAATAAACAAATTATATAAAACAGTTTAATGTATTATAAACACAACAATAATCATATATATCTGCAGTAGCTGAACTAAAAATTAGAAAAGAATATAAAAATAAATAAAGAGGCTATTTTGTTTAACATTTTTGAGTTAAATTTAGTAGAACAGTTATTTTGCAGATTCAGATAGTAAATTCTCATCTTTTACATCTGCCGAGGGGTATTTTGTAAAATATCTGCAATTTCATATGTCGTGATGAAATTGTTTAGACACGTTCAGCTATTACCGTTCACAAACTTACACTTAAGAACTTCAGGAAAGCGATCGAAATGATTGTGAAAATAAAAAACATGCATATCTTACAATCAAGATATCTGAAACTGCTCATTTTGTAGTTAGCGATATCAAAATAAGCTTCAAACTTCCGACTGCTCATAAAATTCTAGAGATTTGCTCTGTCTCATTTATAGAGTTCATCAAATGAAAATCGCTTACCAGAGATTTGATTACTATCATTATTTTAAACCATTTTAACTTTCTGGCTATTAGATTAAATTTTTTCAGAATAATTTTCTACGAAGTTCCTGCGAGTAAAAGGCAAATTATCGATCACATTTCTCATTGCCTGAAGTCGCTGCTCTCGCTGAATATCTGTTTCGTTTTCTAGGAAAAAAATTTACATTTCTTGCTTTCAAATAAACGATTGACTTGAGGCATTGTAAAATCATCGTTTCCAAACAAATAAGAAACGTAATAAAAATATGCACTAAAATAAAAAGAGAGAGTAGCTTGAAATTATTTTCGACGTTTAAATTTTTGGAAGAATTATCATTTGCTTATAAAATACGCAATTAAAAATATCTGTAGTTTTAGGTCATATTAAAACTCTTTAAAATAATTCATATTCACTTGATAAATATCGCAATAACAAACCCGATCTTATGCTGATAAAAAAAATACTGAGAAAAGAAATCTAACATCACCCAAGCAATGATATCATTTATTATTTTGTCATAATGTAAGAATAAACTAAAAATTAGTGATTTAAAAGTTATTTGAGATGCATTGATTTTTTTTCAATTCAAGGAAAACAAATTCAATAAAATAAAAATTGTTACTAAAATTTTAACAATGAAAACAACTTTTGCGTACCGTATTTCGGGGTAATTTTAAAAATTTATTAAAAAGTGTGCAATAAATGAGCAACATTAAACACATGGCATTGAAAAAATGAGTTTATAAATTCTGAGTTGGTGTAAAAATTATTTTTATACAAAACCCTTTTCAGAAATCTCCATGACAGCTAAAAAAATTTCATGTCATTTTTGACTTTAAAAAAATTAGTAAAATTTTTAATGTATCGTTTCGGAATGTACATTACCGACGTTCAAAATTGATAGATATCAAGAGAAGCATTTTTATTCCAACTATTTGAGAGAAAGATGGCTATTTACTACCTTGAAAGAAGTGTTAGTTTGATTGTTCGGTCTATGTAATGTTAGACGATACTTATTCAGCAGTGGACCACAACAAATCCTGTCGATACTGCTACGTTCAGGAGGGGTGGTCGGCTGTATACAACAAGAAGAAGATATCAAGAGTAGCATCACTAATCAAAAGGTAAATGCATAAATCAATGCATAAACGTACATTTAAACAAGAGACAATACTAATATTTTCACTGGTAGTATCATTAGAGAAAACTACAAAATGGGCATTAAAAGGAAATATCGCAGGATATATATAAAAAGTTATAAAATATTTTCTAACTTTAGTTGCACAAGAACTGTCTAAAACTTTAACTAAAATAGTTTCAAATAGGAAGTTCGAATAGTAATAAAGGTTTTGATGAATTAAAATTATATAAAACAAATATACATTTCACCGATGTCTTAAAGGGAGGACAATTTTACCGGTTACTCTTAAATTTTGACATACTTGAAAAATTCCTTTAAATTAACCACATGCGATGTTCAGTTTCATCCATCAGTACATTTTAAAATGTCATTTCAAGAGCTCTTATTTATTTTAATTTGTTCTTATTAACTATAATATTTACATTTCTATATTATTTATTTTTCGCTTAATTAAATTGATTTGATTTTATAATTAGGGTAATTATACCAACAGAAATCTTTTGCATGTAATTGTTTAGGTTTAATTTCTCTGCCTCCCAGCATTAAGTTTCATGAAGAGGTGAAAAATGAGAATTGCAGTTAAAAAAAGGGAAAGTCACTGTTTTGATAATCGGTATCAATTAATGATTCTGTAATAATTAGAAATTCTTGAATGGAGTGAATTCGTCATCTGGTAATATGTAGCAGTTCGAAAACAATATAATTTTTTTCATATAGTAACGTAAAAAAAACATTCAATAAGATTGTGCCAAAAACGATTAGAATTTTCTTTAATCTATGATATTAATTACGTAATTCACTTTAATATAGAAGAAATAATTTTTTATAGAAAAGATGAAAGGAGTGAAATTCTAATCTAAGCATTTATTTGTGAACTTGATAATCTGTGCAACCTTGAGACTGAGACTCAGAATCGATTTGGCATCTGAAGTAACATTATGAGACACAAATGGCAACTTCGTAGTAGCCATTATATAAAATATTGCACATTTGATAATCAAGGGATTTTAATTAAGAAAGCGTTTTATCTCCTTAAAATAATAATTTCCCAAAATGGCTGCGGAGGTCCCTTATAATATAGCAATATTCTCACTTGCGAGTTTTAATTAAAAATGGCCCGAAGACAGGCCAAGCAGGGAAATCGGTATTTAAGGTATCCGACTACTTTCGGGGGAAAAATTTTGAAAACTTACATTTTTAAAAAGATTTTTATGATTTTTAGATGTATTGGCAATTATAAGCACTATAAATACAAAAAAAATTATCTGAAAATATAGCATATTCTCAGAAATAGGAAAATGTGTAGTCATTTTTAATGAAATTGAACCGAAACGGTGAACACTCTGCACAAAGTTGCAATGCAGCCATCCTATTCTTCTTTGTTAACTAGTAATAGAATATAATGACGAATGAAAGGAACCCAAATCTAAGAAACATCTTGACATGCAAAGAAATAATGTGTAAAAAAAATACGAATATATGCATTTTTTGCCTAAAGTCACAACTTAATTTTTCTAAAAGCACCTATAAATAAAAAAGCATTTCTCCAACACTAAAACTTTTGGTTCATTTCCTTGCCCGCATTGTTTAAAACACACGCTGATATGTTTGCGCAAATATTTCTATTAGTTTATGACAGAGGTGTCCAAACTTTTCGCGGCACGGGCCGGATCGAAATTAGATCCATGTTATACGGGCCACATGTATATACAAATTGAAAAATATCATTATGAGTAAAGAAGCATTAAATACTATTAAATAATACTATTTTATTGTAACTTAGAAATACAAAATACTAAACAAAGTATAATTATATAATTATTTTATATAAATTGAAATATTTTCATGCAACTTCTAATGCGAATGATGAAACTGTTTTGTTTTTTGTTGTTGAAGAATGTCTTTATAGTTGGGATCAAAATTTGTTACACCAATCATAAGCAATGACTGCAAATGATCATTAGATAAATTTTCTCTATATTTTGATGCTATATGTTGATATATATGCTGATGCTTTATTCACAACAAAACAATAAGACTCTGCTTATCGTCAAAATTCACATGCGTATAAAATTTCTTTCATGTTTGAGTTACCGAAATATATTTTTTTATTTAGTCTTATAACTTAACAGCGCGACAGACATTTGTGTTTGGTCAAGTAAACAACTCCGTTTTGTTGGTCACGTAGTTTTTCGATATACCTTTATGAAAATGAAAAGGTTTGGGCGAAAACATCATTATGTTTTAAAACCCTCCGCGGGCCGGATAAAATCACTTGGCGGGCCGGGTTTGGCCCGCGTGCCGTAGTTTGGACACCTCTGGTTTATGAGATATCATGTTGACGTTGTAGAATTTTCGTGAAAATTTAAATTTTGAGAAATTGGAAGTTAAATTGTTGAAAAAATATGTGACCCTGGGCGATAGGTCAGTCTTTCCTTTTCTTAGAAAAGATAAACTGTTTTGGAAAGAGGAAAATCTGAACTACAAGAAATAAGAATAAAAAACATTCGTCAATGCGGCTGATAATCAGTGTTTTTAACGTAGTCGGATACTTTAATTAATGATATTTCGTCTATGTTTCATAAGGAAGCTATTACGTTCAAAATAAGGATTGGCAACAGTAAAAAAAAGAAACTAATGACCGAAAGAAATATTTCTGTAGGATTGCGGTTTTCCTTTAAACCTATATTTGTGCAAAAACTATTCAGATAAGAACAGATTTGATGTCAAACGCTTGAGAAACAAACGAAGTAATACTCCACAATAAATACAAACGCACAATACATGGAAGAATTTATAACAGCATTAAAATGAAAAACTCTTAGAATTTAAAATAAAAACCAATAAAAATAATAACTGGATTATTTACTTAATCTACCTAAAAATGAACGAAAACTAATCAAACATCAATTTTTAATTCATGTTAAATAAAAAGTAAGGTTTAAATTAAAGGTTTTAGATTGTTTTCTTTTATTCCATACTCTCGTTTAGAAAGGCTTAATAATCTGTGGCTTCATTTGAAAAAAGATAAGAAAGGATAAAAAATAACACATATCAGGATATCACAATCGTATTTGTATATCGTATGGATGTTTTACAAAAAATATCGCAATATCTTTGCTATTTATTATTAATTACGTTTCCTTTTTCATTTCTATTTCAATTTTTAACAATCGCAAAGATTTTTAGTAGAAGAAAATTATTTAAAAGCTCTTCTTTCTCTATCTGAACTCTTTTCACTTCAAAAAGTAGTTTGATTCATAATTATTCATTTAATACTCACTTTTATTTGTTCAAGAAAAATTTAAAACATATTATTTTTGTAAACGAATTTCTCCAAAAAATTAATCTACATATTTTCACTATGCTTTAGATGTTTTAAATAATTAATTTTTTAATAAATAAAAGGCCATATTGATTCACCGTCTTAAACGGAACCCGAGAAGATAATAGGCAGCGTACTTTCATCCTTTTCCAAACTATACAGCAAAATAAATTGCTTTGTTAATTCTTGAGCATAACAGCAAAAATCGTCTTTTCTCAAAAAATGGTACTTCTCAAAACTGGTTCCCGTCGTACGAAGCAATGTGCGCCGTTTTACCCATCGTTTCTTTTTAATATTCAAAATTCGTAAAATAGAGATTATTGGATTTAGATATCACATACAAAACAAAATAAATTAGCCATGATGTTATATACTTAAAAAGTTCTTACAGTTTCGTTGTGCATGTGTTCATGACATCACTACAGGGGATTTTCGTTTAAAAACCTTGTTTATATATATATATATATATATATATTGTACTAGCAGATACCCAAGGCGTTTTTTAAATAGCAACCTTGTTTGATTGGCAATGATAATTTTTTTGTTATTTTAGAATGATATTTGTTTTCTTGGTGGCAAAGAATACATTTATGGAAATTTAATTACATATAAAGAAGAAGTATAAATAATACTTATTCTTTTTTTTTATGTTTTATTATTTAATGGCTTTAGGATAGACACTTTTTTTCTGTCTTCAGCAAAAACAAATAAATTTCTTGGTTGTTCGACACTTGAGCATCCAACATTCATCTGGTCATGTGAAGGGCATGGATTTTCTAGGTTGAAAGCAATAAATTGGCAATTTTATTGCAATAGGATGAATGCTACGGCATTGCATAAACTATGAACAAACAAAAATACTATTTTATATATTAGATATAGTAATTGCATTATGTCTGTAACCTTCACGCAAGTGCACGCATTAAGTTGACAAAATGTTTTCGCAATCGGATGAATGGCACGACAGCGCATAAAATATGAACAAATAATATTTTTTGCATTAGATATTTAATAACATTTTTATATTAGAATTTTTATATATTAGCTTACTTATTATGATTTCAAAGAATAGTTGACAGTTTGAACGTTAGAAGTGTGTATTTTCATCCCACAGCATTCAATTCATAACATGCTAGTATTTCTTAACATCATTTTTTAAAATGTTGTACCCGGTCCGATTATTCCAGCTATGAAATTCACTTACTCCTGCAACTTTAAAGTTTTTTGTAATGCCAACTGTTTTATATAAGAACTTAAATTCATAATATTCTAGCATTTCTTAACATCAATTTTTTTAATTTTGTACCCTACCTAATTATTCCAGCTATGAAAATCATTTATTTCTGCAACGTCAGACATTTATTTTTATTTTTTTACAATTACGATGGTTTAATGTAAGAACTTAAATAAAAATTTTAGGTTATTAAAACATTTCCATTCAAATTCCAAAAAATATATATCGAAGCACTAACTTTCTCTCTTTAATTTAAAACTATATTTTTAGATTATTCTTTAACTAAAATTATTTATTCTATAATGAACAGGATTTTAGCCTTAAGTGTCTTATAACGTTTTGACTGCAGAATCTGTTTAGAAATTCGACTTCAGAACACATTTACCTTGTACGTATATAACAGACACATTTTATCTGCAAGGGATTAGACGAAATATGCATTTTCCTCAATCATAATCCGCATTAGTACAGCACAGGACGGAAAATCAATCCTAACGGGACTTAAAATTACGAGCTTGTTTCAATAATAGTTCCCGTATAACTTCGAAATGGGGCATTAATTGAACTAAAAATTTGGTCTTACCTTCCCTGACCAAACAAATACCACCTTCAATCTGTTGCATTGTCTTCATTTGGCTAAATGAAGCCGTTTACTTGAGCGGCTAACGAGTCGAGTTTCATTAAATGTCCTTCAATAGCGTCCGAACTGATGAGCCAATTTAGCATTTAAATTGGACTCTCCTCGAAGAAGGCTCTGACCATAGGAAAGGGGCGTGATCCCCTTGAAGGAGATGAATAATTACTTTGTATCCGCAACATAAAATGGAGGCCGGACGGCGATGACTAGAATGGAATGTGGGATGCAAAGTTTTAATTAGGTGCTGCCTCGCCAATCTTCTTCTGAACGCTCGGGAGATAATCGCATAAGTTTCCGTATGATGAAATTGGAGAGATTTCCCTTCTCGTAGAAATTATATATGATTAAGTTCAGTAGAGGATAATTTAGATATAAAGACATGAAATAATTTCCTTCTTAAACTAATGCCAGGATCGCACTTGACCTGTAGGCAGCGCATGTGCAAAAATGCTATTAAATCGATGGTAAGTAGTTGTGCCGATGAGACAGCAACATGGCGCTGCATTGTTTTTCTTTTCTTTTTCTTGCTATATATATATATATATATATATATATATATATATATATATATATA